>AWVV02001469.1:0-23502 GCA_000500205.2 Phytophthora lateralis | reverse complement strand
TTACTAAATAAGACTAAGTTTTAGGCTTAAAAGAGTTGACCCAATTTGACCTTGACCGAATTTGACCCAAAAAAATAGATATCCTGCCGGCAACGTCGGAATGCCATTTGACGCTCCAGGAGTGCCTTTGTCCTGGCGCTCTGCAGGACTTTGAATTAAGGGGGTGCATGCATTTTCTCGGATGTGAGGTGTTGTCGATGTGGTAGCCGTCGACTCGAGCGATCATCGCTTGAGTGTCGATTACGCCTCTAGAGTTTTTCTCAGAGACCCACATTTGCAGATGCGCGAGACCTGCAACGTCCTACCAGTCCTGGCAGGCAGCTTGAAACTCAAAGCTATATGTAGCTAGACTTGTGCAGTTTGATAGGCCACTGGGCCGCGCGGCGCCAAGTTAGCGCCAGTTGTGGAGACGGCGCCGCGCTGAATCCTCTGCAGCCATCTGTCTTGATCGACGCCTACGCCGCACTGCTATTTGCCCCCAGCTCCACGACAGGCGCCTTTGAGCAGGCATCGATACTCGAGACAGGGGCTAAACAAGCCAAACCACTGTAAAAAAAAGAATCGAAAGAAGAAATCCCCACTGTGGTTCCTTTCCAACAACTTCAAATCGACACAAAGCGCGAAAAGCCTTGACGCGATCACCCGCAATGCGAGCTCCATCGACTCCGCGCGGCGGAGGCGGCTCGCTGCGCCGCTTCTTCTCTCGGCGCCGGCATCGAGCAGCTCGCGTCGCGACTCCCGCGCTCGGAGCGGCCGCGCAACAGTCGCAAGCGCGGCGCACGCGGCTGCTCGACTCCTGGAGCCTACCAGAGCTCTATGCGCTGCGAGAACTCGTGCACATCGCCGTCAACAAGAGTGCTATCGCGCCGACCGACCCGCTGGCTCTGCAAGGAGCTGCTCGCGGGGACGAGCGGACGCGAAATGTCGTCAGCAGCTCCGCGAGCTCCAGCACGACGACCACGTCCGTCTCACCGCCGCCCGTCGCCACTCTTGAGGACCTCAAGCGCCAGCAGCTGCTGCAGACGCGCGTGGATGCGGCGCTCGTGCGCAGCAAGCGCTTCTACTTCAGTCGGCGCGCCGACTCGCGGCTGCGACTCAGCAAGCGGCGGCAGTTCGTGCGGCTCTTCCCGTTGCTGGAGCGCACGTCCAGGGCGGCGCAACGCTCGCTCTACAGAGCGTTTGATGCCGATGGTTCAGGCAAGATCGAGTTCGATGAGCTGTGTGAGATGCTGGCCAGAGTGAGGCAGGCGAGAGGGTCCTCGGTGCGAGACATGGCAGGACTGGTGTTTTCCTGGTTCCACGGAGACAGAAGCGACGCGGTGTTGACTTATGCAGACGTGAAGCTGCTGGCTGTGACGGTGATGGAGCTGGGTGAGGAGAGTAAAGTGCAGACGGAAAATGGCTATGACTTGGTGGCGTCCCTGACAAAGTTGGTGCTAGGACGAGGACAGACGCAGGTCTCGGAACAGACTTTTTGCCAGGTAATGGACTGCGGACTGGGAGCTCATGTGCTGCATGTGCTGTTGGCGCCGTTCGGTGTGGTGCGAACTCTGCTGGATGAGGAGACTATTCTACAGGAACTGGAGAGCACGCGGTGGAAAGATGGAGATACAGCATACGTGGTGTCGAGCACTTGGTGGACTCAGTGGAGAAGATATATTCAACCTGATCATTGCCAGGCTAACGCCCAGCAAACAAATAAGGGAAGCAGAAGCAATAATGATGAGATCGAGCAGGCGGCTGGAGAGCAGCAGGTGCAGGAAAGACGGCATGATACGCATCAGTCGCAGCACACGTCCGAGTACCATCCTCGACCAGGTCCTATCGCGAATAGTGATATATATGCAAACGAGCAACTAGGCACGTTGCGACCCGGGCTCGAGGGAGGTAAAGACTTTGTACTGATGCCTGCTGGTGTCTGGAGGCGACTTGTACAAGCCTATGGTGGTGGACCTGAATTTCCACGGCAAGTCATGGATACCTCCGAGACTGATGAACAGCAAGGAATGGCCCCAAACCTCAAGAAGTTGACTGGTACCACATTACTACTGAGGCCTGAGGGAAGGCAACAGATGCAAAGGTTTCTGGTTGATTTGTATCCCGTCGCGTTGCAGGTTCGCTTGGCAAGACACGACTCTCGACATGTTTATCTAGTGTATGCTCGGCGGTTCTTGCTGCACCGCGCTGCATCTTTGAAGGAGATTGTGTATCGGATGGGCATCTTTCCTGGCGTTAACGCAAAAGAGGTGACGCTTTGGCTTCGTAGATACCGTCTCCAGTCGTGGGTGCGTCTTGAATGCAGTTTAGAAGCCCCTCATGCCACGCTAGAAGGACTACAAATCACGAGTGCTCAAGAATTACTCGTGGATTTCCGCGCGATGGACATTGATGAAAATCCACAAAGCATCGCTCAACAACGACGCCGGAGTAGTTTGGCGTCAATGCCCCGTCGAAATCTTCTTGCTGTGCCCATGCTGCAGCCTGTAGGGAATGACTTCGTTTGCTGTCCGAGTTCGAGCCTGGCTAAGTTTGCCAAGACTGGAGACTGGAAAATACTTAGAGAGAGCATGGCTGCCGAGCAGGAAGCAGCAGCCAGTGCCTCCTTAGTGTCTGCGCGAGTGGGCCCGGGAGGAGTACTTGTTGGCCTAGCTAAGCATATGGAGGCGGCTACGAGATCTTCTCGCGGAAGACTTGTTGCCCACGACGGTTTACGCGCTACGGGACTCATTAATATGGGGAACACTTGTTTCATGAACAGTGCACTCCAATGTTTCGTCCATTCGCCAGTGTTCCGGGAGTACTTCTTGTCGAATAGATACGAAGTTGAAGTCAACAAGAAGAATCAGCTTGGTAGTCGTGGTGCGGTTGCTGCAGCCTACGCACAATTGCAAAGTGCTTTGTGGCGCGAGCGAGACCAAGGCTACCTGCTTCCTGGTCGGTTTCGGGACGAGTTCACTCGTGTTCGCCGACACTTCGAGGAAACACGCCAGTATGATGCGCATGAATTTATGGTCGCTCTTCTGGATTGCCTACACGAGGACCTTAACCAGGGGTGCCGAATGCTGGCAGTTTCAACTGAAGATGCAATTCAAGAGAAAAGCTCGAAATGTTTGGGCTTTGGTAGCTTTGCTGGCAGCGACGCAAGGAATGCTGCCGAAGAAGGATCGCAGGATCGCCACGAGGAATTCGGACCACTATCGGATGAGGTTCAGGGTGATGCAGCTTGGCGCGCGTATACCAGTGTTAACTCCTCCGTGGTGGTGGATCTTTTCCATGGCCAGATGCGTAGCGAGACTGTATGCGGTACCTGTGGCGAACGCAAGTGCACGTTCGATCCAAATTTGTTTTTCAGCCTACCAATTCCAGAATCGAACTTCGTACGCGTGGAGATGAACGTGATACTACAGGCACGAAAGTTACCAAGTGATGACATGAACGAGGATAACGCTGACAGTGCAATCCAAGCAGTTCAGCGTGGTTATTGGCTACGACGTGGGTGTAATGTCGGTGTACTCTGCGACCGCATCGCGACAGTTCACGGTCGACCCAGTGGGAATCGCTTTCTGCTTGTAGAAGTGCGTCGAAACCGCATCAAGCGAATTGTTGAAGGAGACGAAATCGTTGATAAACTGGCAACCGCTTCCCCTGGTTCACTAGCTGCCTACGAACGTGCATGGACACTTGCAGAAATCCCTGCTATTCCTGCTATTTTGTCCGAAAGCTTTGGCGACGGAAAGTCAGGAAACGACGATTCTACCGAAATCATTGCTGAGAGGATCCGAAGCTTTTCCGATCTTCGCGTTGGGTCTCGAGTTGACGCGAGGGACAATCACAATGATTGGCATCCTGGTACAGTGATTGAAACTGCCGGTGGCAGTGAGCCCGAACAGGACGACGTGCACAAGGTTGCTGCGGGTTACTCAAAACAGTATCACCAGCGTGTTTGTGTTCACTTTGATGCCTTTAGCACCAAGTGGAACAAATGGTTCACCGCACGCGACTGGAAGGCAAAGCGACTACAGCCACTACACACGCGCACTTCAAAACAAACGGAGGTTTTTGAGGTGCAAGTCGTGCATCGATTCGATTCGCAGCCATCCTCTGCGATAACGCGCGAAGAGGGCCAAACACAGGCAAGCGGTGACGAGCATTCGTTCACAGGCGAACTTCCTAGCTCACAAACACTCAGCTGCCCCGATCCAGAAGAACGACTATCGTTGAATGTGTTCGGCACGCCGCTCTTTGTGACCATCGCTTCGGACAAGTCGGCTCAAGACATGCATCAGGCGCTGCTGCTGCAAACAGCTCGATTCTGGCGAGACTTTGATGGATCCAGATACCACAAATCCGCTGAGAGCAACAACGGTGGTGAAGACGCAGATCCATCCTGGCAGACAAATCTGCCGTATAGGGTGCACATTGTGAACCTGGAGGATTTAAGCACTGCACGTGGTGAACCTTTACCATTCGACTCAAGCGCCCTCTTAAAACATTTCTCAACGCGTAGTGTTCTTGCTCTGGACTGGATTAGTCGCCACGACTACACCAGCGAAGAAGTGAAGGTTCCTGATGACATACCTGTTGATGTTACCGAGGCGGCGGAAACCGATCCAGATTTACGTGCTGATCTCGACGCTGCTGCATCACTCAAGCAAGAAGATAATAATCCAACCGAGGCCTCGTCGTCAACCGATGATGATAGCCCACCACTGTACGCTATCCCGCTGGCCAAATGCATGGACGCACTGATGCGAGAGGAAGTGATTTCACTCGAGGACCGCTGGGTGTGCGAGAAGTGTGGGGTACCGCGCGAGGGCTCACGCTTGTCCGCAATCTGGAAGCTCCCTGACCTTGTCATGGTGCAGCTCAAGCGCTTCCAGTATCTCGAAAACCAGCACAAGCAGAAGGTGCGATCCCTGGTTGACTTTCCTCTGAAGGGCCTAGACTTTTCGAAGTGGCTGGGTCACCAAGATGGAACAGGTTCACCCGTGTACGACCTTTATGCTGTTGCCAACCATGTTGGCGGACTCACGCGTGGACACTACACAGCGTACTGCCGCTATGATGCTGACTTCCCAGAGAGCTCAGCGCTGTTCAAAGCGAATGAAAACAGTGGCGTTCAATGTCCTGAGCTCTGGTTTCGCTTCGACGACGAAAAGGTGTCGGAAATCGCAGCGGGTGACGTCGTCACGGACGCAGCCTATGTGCTCTTTTACAAACGCCGCACGCTGTCGTCCCACAATGTACTTCGATATGCACTTTAAAGAGATGTGAGATAGACGAAAAAGACGCGAACGTAACAGCCACTGAAGGTGCAAACCCTGGTTCCTCTTCTTTCGATTCACCCGCTCACTCCCGCTTACTTCTTCTTTCAACACAAAACGACCCAGTCACCAAAACAATACCCTTGTTGCTCCAAACACGTTCCTCTTCACCTTGGCCCGAGGATTAAATGCCACATAGAAACTCCGTGGAGAGTGCACCATTGCTGCTGTTCACAGCTGCGTTACGCTGAGCGCGACGAAGCTCTTGTTCCAGCCGCGCTATCGTCTGTTGAGCTCGGTGTAACCTCGCTCTCAACTTCGCGCGCTCCAGTGCCAGTCGCTGGATCGTCTCGGCGGGCTATGAAAATCGAGGGGCAAAACGCGAAGGGGACCGCAAGTGGTCGCCGTCCAGAGGCAGAAGAAGTAGCAGAGGAGTCGTCAGCACTCCATGACCAGCTGCGCACTACTAAAGAGCAGAATCATATACAGTACAGCCCAACACAGGCCCAACACGCCAGCATTAGACACCATGACTAAATGCTACCGCATTGAGCCCATGCAGAGCCTGCCTACGACCACTTACTTACTTTAGCGAGGGCCTCGTTGTCCACCCCCGGGGCATTCTGGTCGGCTCCATTTCGTTGCAGCCTGAGTGTGGCAATTTCATCATGCCTTAATCGGGTCAATTCGTCAGACTTGCTGTCCTCGCTGGGGTTTTCAGAATCCGTGTTGCCATCCGCAGCCGCAGACAGTAACGAAGACAATATCTGCAGGTTGGCACCACTACGTTCTCGCTTACCTTGCAGGTCACGCACCGTTTCTAACAGTTTCGCGTTGTCCTCCAGAGCACGGTCCAGCAGGGTCTGCAGTTGAGTTGGTGCCTCTTCATTGTGTCGCTTTGGCACCTCCGCAACCACCGGGATTGATTGCGAGACCTCTATTTCTCGCTCTAAATCCTCGATACGCTTTTGAGCCACCTGCAGTGCGCTCTCCAGTTGTTCTTTGTCGTTTTTGCCGGAATCGCTACTGTGGCGAAGGCTGTGTTCCAGATGCTCAATCTCACGCCTGGCCAACTCCTGCTCATGCTCCAAAGCACGCGCGTCTTCTGCAGCCTTATCATCTAGCACTTGGGCCATTTCGTCCCGTTGGGTGCGCACTGTCTGCTCCAAATCATCCAGCTTCTTACGCAGTTCCTCCTCAGCTTGGTTCTGCTTTGCCTCTTCATCGGCTGCTAGCGTGCGCAGCTGCTGGAGCTGGAACTCAGCAAACTTGGTTGCAGCACTCGATGTTTCTAGGTCGTCCTGGGTGGTCTGCAGCTCCTTCTCCAGACGCTGGATAGCATCCTGGTAGAGATCCAGTTTCCGCCCAAGGCGCGAACTCAGGGCATTAACACGACGAACTTCTCGGAACCCGTCGCTGACGCCTGCGTCGCCGTCTTCACTTGCATCAAAGCCATCCACCGAGATGCAATCGTCTCCGGTTTCATCCTCGTCACCCGAAGCGTAGCTAGTCGAGTTGGAATCTGTGACCACCGATGATCCAGACTTCGGGCTGGGTGGACTGCAAAGCATCGGCTTCTTTGAGTACATCAGTTCGGTGACCTCGTCGAACAGTGAGCGGTACACGTTCAGCAATTCATGCATTTCCTGCATCTCTTCGCTCGGTACGGTGGACACTTCTTCAATGGCTGCTTGCTGTTTCTCCAATTCAATTTCCTGTTGAAGATCTAACGGCACGGCGTCACTGATACGGCGTCGTTCCTCTTCGACGAAGGCCTTCCACTCTAACAGTTCACAGAGTTCTAGACGGATAAGGTCATTTTCGGCCTCAGCCTCCAGTGACCGTTGCTGCAGTTCGTCAATACGACGTTGCTGCTCTTGCACCTTCTTGTTGAGCTCCCGCTCTCGCTTCTCTGATGCCGCTAACGCAGCAGCAGTTTCATCGTCGTCTGCTGAGTGCTCCTGGTTGTCCACATGATGATGACGCGCAGCAGCACTACTGTATCGCTTGGGTGCGGGAAGCATTGACATTCGCGGGACAGGAAGCTTGCTCGGTTTCATTTGACGACGACTAACCCGGTAGCGATCGGGATCGAATGTGATCTCTTTGTACTCTTCAAAGCGGCAAATCATGCGGTACAGTAGCATCTCCAGTCGGTCGCAGCGAGCTTCTATGACATCACGCTCTTGCTGCTGAGGCTCCTCTTCATTTTCCTCAGCAATATCTGCGGGTGACAGAGCTCCGCTCGCGCGCAGCAAATTCTGCATCATATCAAACGCTGGTTCCCACCGGTTTTGCTTCATCTTCTCCTGAGTTCGCGCCTCTGCTTCAGCCTTAGCTATTGCCTCCAACTGCACCATGTGCTCACTCTTCGAAGGGTTCAAATCAGTAGAGCCGTCAATTGCCATCGTGGTAGCGGCGCCAACACTGCTGCGCAAAGCCGCAATCTCGACCATTAGCTTTTCAATCTGCTGCTTCAGCGCAGGCACGAGCGAGTCAGCATCCTCGTTCTGTACAGCATTATTCTTGATAAACTTTGCACGCTGAGCAAACTTCAGTGTGCTGAGCGTTTCTGTAAAGTACTTTTCTTCGGGGGAAATTGTGGCCACAATACTTGTAATAGCGTTGCCGCCCAGAGCGTCACGCAGGAGGAAGGTGAGCTTCGAGTCTCGGTAATGCACGTGTCTCTTCTGGCCGTTGCTCACGTCTACGAGGGCCATGATGACGTTGCCCAGTGCGGAAAGAGACTTATTAATCTGGGCAGCCTCTTTCAGTCGCTTGCCGTGCACCCGAGTCTGTCGCTGTTTTTCACTGCCTGCTAAATCCACCAAGTGCAAGCACGAGCGGCGTGTGCGTTTTACACCAGCCGACGTGCGTTCCTCGAGAACCAATTTAACCGAAAAGACAGCGTGGGATCGCGAACTTTCACGATTCATGTCTGTTGACGAAATATGTCGATTCTGGGAGCCGAGCTGCAGCAGAGTCAGAGCCTCTTCTTCACTCCCCACGTCAATCTCGCGCAGCTGATCCACATACACCTCCTTATTGCGATCTTCACGCAGACTCTTTGGTTGTTGAGCAGCGACCGAGCCGCTGGTTTCCAGCAAATCGAAAATCTTCTCGTTGTAAATCTCCAGATACGAGCATGCGAGCGTGTACTGCAGCGCGCGTTCGTGCTCCTCTCCGCTGTAAAAGGCGGCATTCCGCTCTCGTGAAAGCGCCGCAAGTCGCTTGAACAGATAATCTAAAATCCGCGGCGTAAGTCCACGCATCGAAGACAGCCGCAACTCGTGAGCATTCGCCGTCGTACCACCCAGCATCGTGAACGTCTTTCCCGAGCCCGTCTGTCCGTACGCGAAAATGCTGCCGTTGTATCCCTTAATGGTGTTCTCCACAGCTGCACGACCTGCGTCCTGGAAAATATCGTCCTGCTCGCAGCTCTCGGTAAACACTTGGTCAAACCCAAACCTCTTCTCCTGCTGCGTGGACGGTGCCAAGGTCACTCCTCGACGATCTGGGGCCACGTCCAGACACTTCTTGGTATCACCGCCCGCCGACGGTCTGATACGCAGCAACACCCGAATGTTATCCGACTGAGTAGCCGGTTCACTGGACGACATTAAGTTTGACACTGCAGCAGCGTCCAGTGGCATGGGCTTGGGCACCTGGAACAGAATTGGAGTCTGCATCTGTCCAGCGTCCTCCAGCGACTGATTGCTGAGCTGATGGCTAGGGAATTGCAGTCTCTTGGACGGCCGCTGGAACTGAACTGGAGACGTTGTGGCCCTCGCCGCTCTGGCAGGTGACGGCGCTGCAATTCCCGACTCGTGAGCTCTGGGGGCTCCAAAACCAGCGCTGGGCGGCGCCAGAAACGACGTTTTGGCCGTCTTGCGGCCTCCAGGGCCTGGAATTCTGCAGCATTAAGAGAATAAATGTTAGACGAAGTGTATAGTATTATCTCTGCAGCTACCTCGTCCCACCGAGACGACGGGAAGGGCATTTTCTCCTCTCTCTCTTCGCTGCTCTTCTCCCTCTGGAGCTCTGATTCGGCAGCCAGTCGCGTCGGTTTGGCAGTTACTGCAGAGAAAAGAGCGACTGAAGAGGCCAGTGCTGCTGCGCTGTGAAGCCCTGGCTTCTTCCAAGGGAAGTCGAGTCGGCCCCTGCACTCGAGTCGCTCCCCGAATTCAAAATGACGGAAAGACTGGGATTTACACTAATTCGCGGAAGATTATCGGACGAATTAGAGACAGTGCCAGCTGGATGGGAATGTTTGACCTCAAATGCATGTGCCAGTTCTTGCTCGACCACCTGGGCGGAAATGGCTACACTGATGTGTCCATCGCGAAGAGACACTTGAAGTGGTTGAAGTAACGGGTTTGGTCTTTACTACGATGACCTTCAACGGGCATGAAGCGCACAATAAGAAGTAGTCGTCTGGAGTTGGGAGCGCGGAGAGGCACCCACCAAGGAAAATTGTCTAGATATTCACCAGGAGGGCCTGAATTCCTCGTTTTCTCTCGGACAAGTAAAGGGGCTTTCTGATCGGAGGCCTCGACTCCGAACTCCCCCTCGTCGAATGCCTTGAGTAAATTGCCCTCCTATTATAACACGTTAGTGTAGTTTTCATCTTGAGACTGAACCACGAGCAGTGAAGACATGGTAGCGGTTGTTTAGCGTTGAAGGAATCACAAACATGTTTGACACAGTTTGTGTTAGTAAAATTCTGTGGATTCGTTAGACACGATAACAACACGCAGCGTTGGATCACCACGAGTGCAGGCGTTCAAGAGACTCAGACCTCTGCCCAAGTCAAATATAGTTAGGCAAGACAGGAAGGAAGATCATCAACTTTACGCGGCCTATTCTGAGCTGAGCATGGCATCATTCTGCCCTCGTCCTCGCTTTCTACTTAACACAAGCCGTATAACACTAACGTTTCGCCTTGTGGAAGCTCAATTTTCCAGGTTAGCGTGCCGGAGAAATAGGCGCTCATCAAGATGATGTACCCGTCTACACGTGGGCCCTCGGCGAGAGTGGCCGTAGACCTTGGTGAGACGGAAGAAACTCTCGATGAAGGCTGGACGACGTCGCGGTCCAACCGATCGCCTTCACCTCGTCCAATTCAGCCTGAACGGCCTCCAAGAGCGTGGTCGTATTGGCGGCGACGATATGAGCAGTGGTCCCCCAACGATGAAAGCCAAGAGAATCGAACTCGAAAGGCGTATGCCCCTGGTACAATCGCAACGTTGCCGATGTCAATGCAGATAGCGTTCCGGCGCAAAATGCTGTCCATATTTGCGATTCAACTTATGCTCCTAACAGCACTTGTGGCTGCTCTTACGTATGACTCCAAGCTGAGCAAGTTCACGCACGACACGTTTAAGAAGACCGTGGACCTGATGGGGCCACTGGCAGGCTCGATCATCGCCCTCGGAGGGGTCTACTTCTTCCGCACCCGTTTTCCTCTCAATTGGTTGATGGTGGCAGCGTTCAGCCTCGTGCTCAGTCTGCTCGTAGCAGGCGTGCAAACGTGGCTGGATACCCCAGCAGGGCTCTTTTGCTGCGGCTTCACCTTCGTGACGGTGTGCATCATGATTGTACTTTCGGGCCTTTCTTACCGTTATCATGGAGACGCCATCCCCACAGGTCCAAGCGCTGGGCTACAGCCCGATAGTGCCGGTGAAGAGATACTTCGATCGTCTCTGGTTTCGGGTTGTATGGCGTTCGCGCTGTCCGCCATCATATCGGGCATTCTGTACGCCATCATCGGCGGCACTGACGCCTTCGTGTCAATTCGCGCAATGGGGTATTCTTTGGCGCTAGAACTGGTGCTCATCGTGTGGTTCTCGTACGACGCCAGCAGCATGTACAGCATCATGACACCTGACGAGTACATGAGCGGCGTCGTGTACTTCTACGTAGACCTGATCGTGCTCACGTGTGCCGCCTTCTTCCTTGCCGGTATCATGTTCGTAGCGGCCATGTTCTGCCCCACTGCGAGTTTCGGCTACTGCAACTGCAACGGCTGCTTGTGCTTCAGTCGGAACCGCCAAGAAGAAGACGATAACGACGGAGGGGTGATTCCGTACGACGTCGACGAAGACGGAGCTGTGTCCTACGGTGTCGTCGAGACTGCGCGAGACGTAGAGCGTGGATAGCGAGTGGCACCTCGATGCTGATTTAATTATTGCATGGGAGGTCCATGGCCTGCAGCTCTCCGATTCAATACACAAAAGTTGTTCATGTACCATGATGGTAACACAGCTACGTTTTTTTTTAGCTTCGGATTGGACAAAATACCAGCAGCTTCCAGTGTCACAATGGACCAGGAATGGCAACTCGTGTCTCGCCGACGGCGTGGGAAGCCTCGTCCTGGGCCTCTGCATTCTCAATCAGCGTCATCTAAAGCTCTGAAGACTGCAACTAGTGGTCGAAGCGCAGCAGCCAATTCCAAGCAGAGTAATGCAGGTAAAAATGGCAATGCGTCAACGACACAACGATTGGCCCACAGAGCTCTGCGATGGTGGCTTGCTGCCTGAATGCTCTGCTGTTCGTGGTGCTACTCTTTAATACTTGTTGCTAAGTAGTATTTATTCTTTTGTAGTCTTATTTGTAGCAGAAGAAGAAGCGGTGGAGCCCGTGGCGGAGGTCTCAGCTGAGAAGAAGAAGCAGATCATCCGACGAGTTCGAGCCATTGCCGATGTGCTGCGTGACTCGTTGCTGCTGAAAGATGCACTGCGTGTGGTAGTGGAGCATTTTGAGCTCGCTGCGGGGAAAACAGAAGAAGTCGAAGCAGAAGAGGAGACGGCGAGCCGGCCAACACTTGTGGGCTACGGACTCGGGAGCTTCTGTGCATCTTCTAATGCAGTGCATCAGCTAGGCTTTCTTGTGGCGTTGAAAGAAGCTCTGGATGAAGGAAAGGCTGTGGAGCATGGTGGCGACAAGATTCAGCACTGCGCCGAGATTTTCGACCCCGCCATGAACAAGGTCAGTGGAGTGAAACAAGCGGATTGGTCTGCACCATTGCAGACGAATATTTTAGCTGAGGCACTGCTTCTAACTGTCACTGCTGGCCCTCATAGAGTGACGCTTCGATCACGGAGCATTTCAAGGTGAAGGTTCTCCAGGACAACGAGCACGGTCGGCGGCGGGTGGAGTGCAACACGGTGTTCTTCATGCCCCACTGTGGCAAGGCTCTTTACCAGAACGTCCTGGCTTGCAACTGGGGCCCAGAGATGGCAAAGCTTGTCATCATCGGCAACAGGTATGCGTCCTGGAATGCGTTCATCGTCGTGGTAACCCGGAACTAACTTGTGATGTCATGTCGTCGTGGCTTTGCTCTTCCGCTTAGTTTTTCAGCCTACGGAGACCGCGTACTTGCAGCAAAAGAGCGTCAGGAACTGTTGCTCGTCCGCATGCTGCCGTATCTGGAGGAAGAGCTTTTATCGTGCGGCGTCGTCAAGACCCACGAGGACTTTACTCGTTATGAGGCGGCCTTCAACGACCTCAGTGTGCACAGGTTCCCACCGCAACTTCTGGAACGTGCGCTTCACGACACAATCCTCAGCGAGAAAATGGCCCCAGTAGCTAGTGCTCAATCCGACGACGGTGAAGCCTAAACTGCCGACATGCATCGATTGAAGTTGCATACCCGTCAGTCATGACGACATCGATATGCCACGCCGAAGGACTCTTATTCCAGTCTCACTCTTGCGTCTGTAACCGCGGAAGGAATCACCAACAGCAACGGATTCGTTCGCTGGCGAGAAACTGGAGCTCCGTTGTGTGACCAAGCGCCTGTTACTTTCGAGGAAGCCTCGGGCTGGCCCCAACGTCTGCAGCATCGCAGCTCCGCCAAAAAACCTTTTTAAAAATACAAGTCCCGCGTGGTGCGCGGCGCCGCAGAGCCGATCAAGGCGTCCGTTTCCGTCGCCGTCGCACGTTTCTCCTCCCGGTTGGTGCCTCCTTCCCCACTTTCCAGAGTTCGGTCAGCCCGAGAAAGGCATGACTTTTGCTCGCTGCATCGGAGGCGAGCCTGACCCTTTGTGTTGTGCTGCAGTGCCCCGCGACGTCCCGCCCGGGCGGATGAAAGTGCGGCAGCTTCTGGGCTGGACGCGACCCGCCACCCCGACGGATATGGCCATGCAGCTCTCGAGCAGTCAGAGCAGTAGGAAGGGTGCTGCATCCAGCAGCGCAAGCAACAACAGGGAACACGAGCACGAGGAGACGGTGTACTCGTCGTTTGAAGCCATGAGCAAACTCTCCATCGACGAGCTGCAGACACCCGAGCCGAACGCTCCTCGAGCTGGTAACAACAACTTTTCAAACGAGATGAAGGTCTCGCACCTCGCTGCTTCAAGCCACAGCACCAGTGTACGGAGCTGTTGTTGTGTATTCCAATTGCTAACTACAAGTACCTAACGAACGACCTGTATGCGTTGTCATTGACAGAATAAGAGCGGGGATAACCCGGAGGAACCCGAAGACAAGGTGTCTGCTGACACGATATTCTCGCCGTCAGGGCATGGTGCGACGGAGAAAGGAACGAGTCGGCCAAGAACCTCTCGCTGCAGCAGTGATGACAGTAGTAACAGCAGCACCGCTTCATCGTCTCGCTCTCCATCGGGTGGAGCTGTGCCGACGAGCTCAGGGTCTCTGATGATTGCAGCGACTACTATCCTGTCACCGACAACTTCGCCACCGCCCAAGGTGACGTTCCGCAAGGGTGAGAAGAGCTTCCTCGACTTTCACCAACACTATGCCATCACTAGGCACTTGGGCGAAGGCTCGTACTCGACCGTGAAGCAGGTGACGCACCGCAAGAAAGGTGGCTTCTACGCCTGCAAGATCGTGGACAAGTTGAGCCTCTCGGACGTGGATCGAGCGGCGCTGTCGCACGAGGTCCGCGTGCTCTCGAGTGTTAGTCACGTGAACATCATGCGTCTCTATGAGGTCATCGAGGACGATGCCAAGTGCTACCTGGTCACCGAGTTGGCTGAAGGAGGCGACCTGTTTGACCGGATTGTCAAGCAGGGCAAGTTCCCAGAGCGCGAAGCACAGAAAGTGACTGCTGCATTGGTGGAGGCGCTGCACTACTGTCACGCGCACAGCATTATTCACCGCGATGTGAAGCCTGAGAACGTGTTGCTGTCAGGTGACGACGTGAAACTCTGCGACTTCGGCTTTGCAAGACAATTGAACCACCAGGAGGATCAGGCCTCGGACTCTTGTGGCACGCCGGGCTACGCAGCACCGGAGATTTTGGACGGCCGGTCGTACGGCCTTGAGGTTGACGTGTTCTCGCTGGGAGTCGTGACGTACATTATGCTCTGCGGCTACCCGCCATTCCCCATGAAGCTTGCACAGCTACGCACTCATCGCTTCAACGTGCGATATCCTTCCAAGGACTGGGCTACCATTCACCCAGACGTCAAGACGCTCATTTCCAAGATGCTGCACGTGGATCCAATGGAGAGGCCCTCGATGGCAGTGCTTCGTTGTCATCCGTGGATCCAGGCAGGAAGACTGACTTTGGAGCGTCTCCGCGGAGTAAACGAAGAGCGCCGCCGACTGGCTGATCTGACGCGACGGCAGCAGGCAGCTTCGGCAATCCGCAAGAAGCTCGTCATGGGTGGGTTCGAGGCTGTCAAGTACGGCCGCAACGGCCTACCACACCGAACCAAGCTGCGTTTGTCGACCGATGGTAAAGTTCTCAGCTGGCAGCCGAAGTTGCTCAAGCGCAGCTTGCTGCGTTACCAGAACGCGCGCAGCTTCACGAGTTTGTTTGGAATTGGCAAGGACAACAATGGTACCAGCCAGCCTGATCTGCACGCTGTTGAACCTGAAACCAACCGAATCCCGACCGGCGGAGTCGTTGGTACGCCTAGCAACGAGCACGATGACTCTGAGCAGAGTGCTAACGCCGCTTCACCTCCCCATTCCACTGACAGCTCGCCAAGCAGCAGCACGTCTGACGCAATTAACGAGAAGCGTTTGTGGTGGCGTTCGCTACGTCGGGAGCGTGGTGCGAAGACCGAGCGCACTGCTAGCGGCGGATTCACACTCAACTTTGCCACTCGACAGACCGGAAGCACCCCGTCATCGCCAGTGACTCCGCCAGCAGAGAAGACGCTTCGAATGCGGTCTTCTACTCCCACAACGGACCAACACCCCATGGCTCCGTCGGCAACATCTCCCGATCGTCTTGACGACTCCATCAAATTACACGACATCCATCACATGCTTGTCGGTGACAATGCTCCTTTCTTCGCAGGACACGCCACCAACCTACCAAACACTGCCAAGCGAGCAGTGGACCCAGCTTGTGTCCTCTCAGTGTGTACGCGCTTCCGTGAGCTCCACCTCGAGTTCCCGAACGAAGGCATACGCGATGGTTTCATGTATTTACTCCAGCAAGCTACACTACCGCTGCCGCAGTTCATCCAGAGCCAGCCACCACGTCTATTAAAATCGGCCTCTACCCCACCTCCTCCGCCACAAAACATTTCTAGCAGAGGATATGAAGCTTTCGTGCCCATGACACCGCCCGGTGAAGAGTCCCAGATGCTGCCTGGTGTACAAGAGACAGAAGCTGATGAACATAGCAGTCGGCCTGAAGTCGACGACGAGGATGCGAAGACCGTGGCGAAAAAAGCGACGACAGCCATGTCTAACAACCAGGACGAATGAGTTTCTTTTAATTATTAGTCCGCGTAATAATCGACAATCGCTTCTTGTCAGCAAAACTATCCATAAACTATCTTGTATGGTAAAAGCAATTTGCACTCGATGCAGTAGACTTCCTAATCACCAAAATTCTTCGAGGATTGACGCCGCAACCTCGAAGGTGGGGAGTATATATCCTCCTCTCCTCCTGAATCCACATAGGCGCTACTGGAACCTGCACGCTGCCGGTTATTGATCTGAATTTCGTGCAGGTCACTTGAATTCCGGTGTCGTTCCATCGGCTTACCTCGCACTGTTGAAGGCAAGCGGTAAATCGACTTTCGGCGCGCGAGAACAATCCGTCTATTGAATATGGACGAGCAAGCAAGGAATACGGAGATAGAAGCAACAAACAGCAAATACGTCCGGCGCGAAACCAGCTTCGATGCGTGGGCCTTGATCATGAAAATGAGTGCTAGCTCGCCAATCTGACAAAGGCCAACGGCGGCCATAAATGCCTTGCGGGGACTAATACGGAAAAAAGTCATCACGCCTGTCATGGACACCGTCTTGATACCCACGATCAGAAGTACCATGGACAAAATTTCACCAGCGTTCCTGATTAGAAACATGGGGTTCAAAATCATGCCAACACAAGCGAAGAACATGCTGCCAAACAGGTTTTCCATCACACGGATCGACATGAAGGCTCCCTTGGCGTTGCCTGAGACGTGCACAAAGGCCAACCCAGCCAAGAATGCGCCACACTCAAGCGAAAGACCGATCATCTCTGAGAACAGAGCCATGAACAGGCACACAGACACCACACCTAGCAGCACCAGCGGAGCGTTGTGAACCTCTTCCATGGCTGTCAAGAAACGGAGTAGTTTCGGCACTACATATTGGTGCAGACATACAGTCATACCCACCACCACAGCGTAGGCTATGACAGTGCGTACCATTGCCACTCCAATCCAGCCTACGGAACGCACGGAAAACCACTCCGGCGTACCAAGCGCAAAGCTCATCAGTACATCCTGGATCGCAATAATCGAGGTCACCGTCTACAGGCGCACACACACAGGATCAGTTTTAGTGAAAACAAAAAGATACTCTGTATCACACGGAGTGCACTTACCCGGCCAAAAGAAGAGTCCTGAATCCTGTTTTCGCGAATGTGTTCATAAAGCGGAGCAGTGGTCGAAAAGCACACGCCCACGCCAATGCTCAGTCCCTCCATGAAAGACGTCGTCCATCCGATATAAACCGCCACACCAGCAACCAGCACCACCGTCGACAAGATATACGCCACCCCTCCAACAAAGTACTTCTTGAAGATATCCTCTGGCTGCTGCGGGGAGTACGCCGCTCCATGTCCAAACAGCAGAAAGATCGATCCAAACAGCGATATGGTCTCCACTTCCTTGTACAGCCTCACGACCCCCAAACACGACGGTCCTACCAACGCACCACCGAGCAAGTAACCTGCATGCGGTGGGATATTAAAGTACGTAGCGATAATGCCTCCAATCGCCGATACACCCAATAAGACCGCCACTTGGGCCAACAAATCCATATCGTAATGCAGCACAGCAGGGTCCGCCTTCTTCTCCACCTCTGCCAGCTTCTTTAACTGCTCAGCATTTAGCCCCGTCGTGTTCCTCAAGTGGCCCGTTTCATAGTCCATTTGCTTGATCCCATCTTTCTCGAGCTTCTGCTCCCTCTCCTCGTCTTCCTGGTGGGCCAGCACCTCCTTGAGCTTCTTGGACTGCAGCTCCTCCTCCTGCTCCACGTGCTCGAGCTCCAGCAGCGTGCCGTTGAGTCCCTGGGCGAGTCTCTTGAGGTTGTTCTGCACGGCCAGCAGCTCGTCTTTCAGCTGCTGCCTTTCACGCGTCTGGGCCTGCGTGTACTTGTCGAAATGGTCCCCGAGCTCCATTTCCTGCAGACTTTTGCCCACCGAGAGCTCCAGCTGCTGCACGATGTGCAAATGGTCCTCCACTTGGTCGATGGACACATCAGCGGCCGTTACCACAGCAGCCACAGCATCTTGGGAACCTTGCAGACTGGAACCCAGGCTTGAGAGGCGCGTGGGGCCAGCGGAAGGCGCGGGTTTCGCCTCGATAGTCACCGGGTCCGACGTGGGGGTCCTTTCGGGGGACGCTGAGGGCGCTAGAGACGCGGTGAGAACGGGAATTTCGGGCTCCGATACCACGTCGATTTGAGCTACAACATGAACGAATGAGGGCGAGAGTAGGTGCGCTACAAGCAGCAGGAGAGAAGCCCGAATGACGCCATGAGGAAGTCGCGGCATGGTGTCAACCGACACGTTTTTTTCGACAGTAGAATGACCCATTTTATGGGGAAGGATTTATATTTTGGTCCCACTATTTCTTCAAGTCACACAGTGTAGCCATGATGTCACGATAACGGTTGAACAGCACCTCAGTTTGGTATGTTGGCACATGTAGTCCATTGCAAGGAAGCTGGACAATTGGTATGGTAGCTTGCATGGGATCATTGAGTTGAATGCCGAGCTGCCATCTGACCGTGGGCGTCCAGATGTAAAGCATGTTGTGGGGCTTGCAGTCTCCTGCCACAACGCGCTGCCAGCATATGCCGAAGCGCTATGGCCATTGAGCTCACGATTACGCTGCTGTTCGGCCACCACAGCTGACGGGCTCCGATAGAGTGCAGCGGATGCAGGATTCACTCGCACCGGCTATGCTGATTGTCGACGAGAGCCACGACGCCATTCTAGCTTTGTCTCGTGGCGCAGCAATGGCATCTTCCTCCCCGTTCACCACTTGGCAAGGTGCTCTACTGCACGCTCAAGAAGCTTGGACGGACGCTTGGCAGATCAAGGTCCTCCCGTATGCGTCTTCCAACGCCTTTGCGGTGGCGCTGCAGCTGCTGCTCGTGATGGTCGCCCTCACGTGGCTAGCCAGTCTCGTGACGCGCAATTACTCGTTCACAGATCGTTTGTGGTCTATTACGCCCGGCATGTTTGCTTGGCATTTTGCCTACCACGCGTTCGTAGCGGATGGCGGAGTTTGGGACCAAAGACTTTTGCTCATGGCGTTGTTGACGACGCTCTGGGGATGTCGACTCACCTTCAACTTCTGGCGCAAAGGAGGCTACAAGCTCAGCGAAGAGGACTATCGCTGGGCAGTAGTGCGGCAATACATGCACTGGACACTGTTCGAGGTGTTAAATCTCGTTTTTATTGCGGGGTACCAGCACTTACTCCTCCTCCTGCTGGCGGTGCCTTCCTACGTGGTGTATTTCCACCGTCACGAAGAGCTGAATGTGGTGGATGGCATCGCGACGGCGTTGTTCTTGCTGCTGTTGGTGCTTGAGAGCGTGGCTGACCAGCAGCAGTGGGTTTTCTACAAGAGGAAATACGAGCTCATCGCGCTAAAGAAGACGCTCACGGGCGACTACAAGGTTGGTTTCAATCGCAGTGGACTGTTCCGCTACAGCCGCCATCCCAACTTTTTCGGCGAGATGTCGTTGTGGTGGGCGTTCTACCTGTTCAGTGCTGCAGTCTCGGAGCCAGTGTTGAACCCGTCAAGTTTGGGAACGATCTTGCTGACGCTGCTGTTTCAGGGATCAGCGCCGTTCACAGAGTATATCACGGCGTCCAAGTACCCCCTCTACAGACAGTACCAGCGCCGTGTGTCCATGCTAATTCCGTGGCTCCCGTCGGCTTCAACTGAGCCTCACGTCCACGACGAGTAGCCATCGAGTACGAGGCAAAGAGCTGACGAAGCAAGATGATAATAAAATCATAACAACGGTTCCAACAGAGTCTACTAACAGACAGTGCGACCATCGCGTTCTCAGAGACTTTGCGACGCGGGGGGAGTAAGCAGTCTACCAGTTTGGAATTCGCTTCGAAGGAATATGATACTCCTCTTTGTCTTGGTGGACATGCACGGCTTGGTTTATTGTATTGCCATTAATGAGGATGCATCTGTGGGCTAGTTGAAGAAGGCAATCCACGCAACAGAATGGGCTCGATGCTCGCTGATGGCTTGGATTTGTTCGTTGGTAGTACTTCAATAAGCGTGGAAACCAGTGGCTGTCGGCTTATGATCCCTGGGTTGTACGCTTGCAAAGTGGAATGATCCCGAAGGGAGTGGAAGAACTGATGAAAGACGGAATGGACCCGAGCGAAGGGTTGGAAACATCTTCTCTGATCGTGGCCTCACGCAGATCGTGCTGTTCTGGTGAGAGCTTCCAGGTCAACCGGATTTACGCCGCCGTCTCCGATATTTCAAGATACGCACATGGTTAGTCTTGACGCCAGACATACTAAAGATCTCCAGCAATACCAGAAGGTGGCAGAGCGTCTGAATGACACCGCTATAGTGCGAGATGTTGCGCGAAAACTCAAGACCATCGATGAATCCGACGCAAATACGCCGTTTGTTGTCCTCAAGAATTCGTTCGGAACGGGCAAGACACAGATGAAGTTCAACCTGTAAGCCACAGACGAGTTGAGCGTGATTTGCATCATTTGCAGACCCCTAGTATTCTCAGTGCAAGGTGACTTCGTTTCATGTGAGCTATGGTCTCAGGTTTTCCGACACTGTGTAAAACAAGATGGCCCCTTCTTGTTTGATGGAACTCCCAGCGTGTTCGATGAAGACACAAGCTTACAACTACTTCAAGTATATGCATGCTTTCATTGCTGCTGTGCTTAACGGGGACGATTGTTTTAGCTGTCGGGCACGCCGTTCAGACGTCGAACAAATACTTCAGCAGCGACGACGTATAGGCTCTAAACCCTTGGTCATTTTCCTGAATGACTTTCCTTAGTTGGGGGTGGCTATTACCTACGTAGGTCGCATCGTATCATAGGCAGCTACGGATGATGATCAATGTCTTTCGATCGTTTGGACTGGCCGTAGTGGTCAGCGCAACAGACGAAGTCGTGTTGGAAATTCTGTATAGTCCTTATCAAGAGTACTGATTGGACCAACCCGCAGCAGAGAGGCCATTTTGGACAGTGAAGCTTGAGAAATGGTCGTGTTGGGTATTTCCGACACTTCCTTGTGGAAATCGACCAAATTCAAGCAAGCAAGCTTTACTCTGGTTTCTTTTAGCTTTTAGACAAACAACAGAAGAAGTCGCTGAACAGGGATGCCACGCAAGGCAACAACTTCTTCAGTTTTTGCAAAAACAACTTTGACTGCCTTACATCGCCACGGTGATCATCTAGCGCATTGCTGTTTGTTTGGTGACAATAGTGTGCGAAAACATGTAAACTCCAACAATCTCTGTAAGTTGTGGTACTTCGAAGACCACTACCATCCGATTGAGGAAATACCCTCAAGCTGAATCACACGGTGGTCGAGTGATGCTGAAGCCACGCAAACTCGAACGTGTAGTCCGTGCCTATCGAAGTATCACACCGAAGTCAGATAAACCCACAACAATGGCATCGTATCGTACCATAGTGATCGAGGGAGATCTGCGTCGTGTAGAAGACCCACAGGATGATCGCTGTCTGCACGTGGATCATTTGCCGATCGAGCACGAATGCGAGCTGGTGCAGCGTCGAAAAGTTGAGCCGGCGCTTGAGCGTCTGACTGAGCACGATGAAAGAGGTGAATTCTACGAGGCTGTACAGTAGAACGTTCAGCACCGTGTTGGTCAAGTGCGCCGAACTCATGCTAGCTAACTGTGTGTAGTAGTTGCGGTTGGGCATGTGGAAAATGATAGCCAAATACAACGCTGGACGACGCATCAAGGCGCAGTTAGTAAGGACAAAACGTGAAATCATCAAACCCACAGCAGTGCGTACAGTATACGATGGGCGTGATGACCTCCATGAACGCTGTGAGGATAGAAAACTCAGACGCAAACATGAGTTTTCGCACGAGTCTGGTGTACTTGCGTTCAAGCTGCTCGAGTTCAGGCCGCGTTTCCACCACTTTGTTGGGCGCAACAATGTTGTGAGACTGGGCTGTAAAGTCGTCGTTCATGGTCGCTGGGGCGATTTTGTTTTCTTGGCGTGGTTTAAGGGCGTTCGTTATATCACTCAGCATCGGGCCTGCATCGCCTGTCTTGGTTGTGTCAAAGCTGTATCTCTGGAAGATATCCACAGCTAGTGGCAGCATGCTAGCAGTGAGAAGAACGCTTTCGCGGCCTGACAGCTGAGAAGCATCTTTATCGCTCTTCCTCAGACGAATAATTTTTTTCGTCGTCGCTGCAATCCTTTGGCGAATGACATCAATGTCTCGGGTCATCAACACTACCTGCACCACGTTGGCCAGCATGAGCCCCGCCGTCGTCGTGAGCGATGGCTGGTATTGCATGCAAAAGTTGACGAACAGAGCGTTGACCAGGTCGGCGTTGAAGACGACCACGATGGTGATCCGCTCGCCGCTTGCCGAACGGCACAAGTAGTAAAATAGCACCCTGTACATGAGTCTGAGCACTGGCAGCATGAAGGTGAACGCAGTACGCTCGATGCCGGCGTCCATCTTGATGAACACGAAGTAGAAGAGCGGATAACCGATGATGACAAGCCCATGACAGACGCAGATCAAGATAGCGTCCGCAATCTTCCACAGCAGACCCCAATTGCGACGACCGTGCGGGTACCAAACAATGGCCAGGCTGATGAACATGAGCGACACGTACGGCACCGCCATCATGTGGATGGTGTATGGCACGGGGAATCCGATCCACCAGGCGTACAACAACTCGACTCCCGTGGACAGGGCTGCAACAACCACCGCGCTGACAACGAGTTGAGTCTTGGAGAGAGAAAGTAGCGGCATGCGTTCGCTGATCATGTGCGTCTGCAGCAGGCACCACATCGTGTAGGAGAGGAAAAAACGTCCGAAGAAAGTCTTGTTTCGAGCCATGCCTTGAGAAGCCGGGTTCAGGTCGACTGCCTCGGGTAGACAAATGTAGATGAGGCATGGCAGCGGTGTGAACACGATGACGGCGACGATGCGCCACCAGGGGGTAGATTTGTACTCGTGCAGGGCGAGCACTCGTGCGGGGGAGTACTCACCTTTGAGCTCGACTTGGATGATATCCCACGTGTGGAAGAAGGAGGATAGCATCCGCCCGACTCCACCGTTTCTAGCCATGCTATGACGATCGATACGATAGAACACGAGCTCTCTGACGTGAAGGAGCTCGGTGTATGTCTGTATCTAGTCCATGTCTCGAAAGGGTAGCATATTCTAGGCGGTCAAGTGATAGATAATCTATTTATCGAAGACCGAAGGCAGCGTCAGTTCACGAAGAGGCCGCCGAATTCAGATGCCTTCACGGTCTATTTTCCGTCGAACAACTCGAGAAATGTAACTTTGTTTTCATACTCACTAATGAGTGTTTTATAGTCCTAACATGTTGCGAACTGGTACAATTATGTGTTGGCTTGGCTTCTTCACTCCACGACCGGTTGTCGGAGTCGCCGAGTCGAAGAGCTGCCGCCGAACAACTTCTTCCACCACCGCTGAATCTTTTGCAAGAGTCCGTTGTTGTTGTAGATCGTTACGGTGACCGTCTTGCCTCCAGAGGTACTAGTGGATACTACGGTGCCTCCAGC
>AWVV02001453.1:0-21702 GCA_000500205.2 Phytophthora lateralis | reverse complement strand
GGCAGCGCGAACGGAGGAATCGGCGGAGGAATCGGCGGAGGAATCGGCGGAGGAATCGGCGGTGGTGTGTCGGGATCTGCGAATGCGGAAATGGGCGGTGGTTTTCCCGGAAAGGTTGGTCTTCAGACTTCTACGACATCGGGCACTACCGTGTCAACCGGAACGTCGTCGGGTAAGAAGGGAATTAGCATCAGCAAATCGTTTTCCAGTTCGTACAAGACCAAGGGCAGCGACAACAAGTCTTTCACGGGCGGCAAAGTGAGCGCCCCGACTACTACATCGGGAAAGACGCCGGGCCAAGATCAGAGCAGTGGCAAGTGGTTCGCCAACTTGTGGAAGTGGGGATCCTCCATCAATTCCGCCACCTCGACAACTCCTTGCCCGAGCTCGTCCACCACCTCCTCTGGCAAGTCGTCCACGGCCCAGTCCACCCGCTCTCTTCGCCAGTAAGGTCGGCAACCAGTTTCGTTTTACGAATTTGTAGTTGCATCTGCGTAAATATACAAACCTTATCTTGTATATTTCGTACTTAGGCATATCCACAATCCTAGTCTGAAATGGCGCAGTACTCGCCACCCGAGTGGAGCTCCTCGGGGCGCAATGCGTTTGGCATCTACCTGGAGGTTATCAAGGGCGGCGTGGTAGTGGAGACGCTGCAATTGCCCCGCTCCGACGGCCGCAGCTACATCGTGGCCGGCCGAATGGAGACGGTGTGCGACTTGCCACTGGCCCACCCGTCCATTTCGCGGGTGCACGCGGCGCTGCAGTTCGACGAACAAGGGGCCCTTTTCCTCTACGACATGCACAGCACGCACGGCTGCTTCGTGAATAAGAAGCGGGTGTTGGCTGATGAGTTCGTGCGGTTGCACATTGGAGACGTGTTGGTGTTCGGCGAGTCCACGAGACTTTACGCGGTCTGCGGACCGCCGGAGCTGCTGCCGGCCGAGTACGAGTCACTCAACTTGGCCAAGTTCAGGGACAGGCTCGAGAAGAAACGAGAGGTTTTAGAGAAAAACAAGCAGGAGGGGAACAAGGGGGCGTCGTGGGGATTTGGAGAAGATGCTGAAGAGGAGGACGAGAGTGACGAGGAGAGCCCTGCTGAAAGTAAAGAGGAGCCACCAGACTACCTTCGAAATGTAAGGAGACAGTGTGAAAGGTGAGGAATTGAAGCTGATGGTGTTTTTTGTGCTGTTTTGTAGTTGAAGGAGGAGGAAGATCAGCCGTACACGTCGAGTGTGAGTCAATCGCAGATTCGTGAGAAGGATCAACGACTGTTTCAGCAGTTGCAGACCCGCATCCGCAAAATGGAGAACCTCAAACTGGAGCGCTCGAGGATTTTAGCCAAGCAGCACCAACTAGATGGACTGTCAGAGGGGCAGCAACACACGCTGGATCGCAATGAGCAGCGCATTGATGTGCTGATGAAGGAGATTGAAGACCTGGAAGGACGGATCCACGCCAAGAACGACCAGCGGACGAAGACGAGCGGGGCTTCAGGCGCCGGTGCACGGAAAAAGAGGAATATCAATGACGAGCTGTACGGCTACAGTAGCGATGAAGACGATTTTTACGACCGGACAAAGGCTAATCAGCAGAAGATTGCAGCTCGGAAGCAAAAGGTTACGGGGTCGGTTGCTGGTCCTGGAGTTGCAGCAGCGACAAAAACAATTCAAGCTCCGAAGAGAGGGGTGCTTACTGTGGATTCCATTCAGGCTAATGTCAAGGCGCTGGAAGGTGAACTGGCTACACTTCACAGTGAGCTGACTGCTGCCTCTGCTAAGGCTGCTTCGACTGGAGCTGCACCCGATGAGAGAAAGCAGGAAGAAGAAGCGGACTCTTTGGATTCTTTCATGGCAGCGACGACCACAAAACTCCATGTTAGCGACGTAGACACACTTTCGAAAAGGAAAGCAGAAGCGGAGATTGAGCTAAAGCGCCAGCGACAACTGCTGGCGCTGGCGACACCTGCACTAGCAGCTCTGCCAGTCCAAAAGCCAACCGCCAAGACAATGGCAGAGCCTGCAGCGGCAACTTCCTCTGACAAATCATCGCCGGCTGAAACGACTGCTACTTCTCCACCCAACAAAGCGAAGACAACTCAACCTGCTACTGAAGTGACCTCCAAGAAGAAAGATAACTACTTGCCCCAGCCGCCCCCCGAGAAGAAAAACAATCCTGCTGATAAGCCCAAGGCACTCCCAGTATCTTCAGGGATCCAAAAATCTGAGTCGTTGCCACCAAAGCGACGACGAATCTCAGGCCCAACTATGGGTCCGCCCAGGCAAATGAAACCTGGTAGTACAAGTGGCGAGCTACACGCTGACGACGCAAGTGTTTTGGAAGGAGGTGATCAGGTGTGGGTCCCGCCGTCAAACCAAACTGGTGATGGTCGTACGAAGCTGAATAACAAGTTCGGCTACTAAGTCATTGCAATTGAGATGGTAACGTTATACTACTTCAGGCATGCATTTATTGTACTCGTACTGTACTGTACGGCTTACCAGCCACCGCGGTATCTAGCGCTGCCTAGTAGCTGTTCTTCTACTTGCTGGGCAGCCATGGTGTTGAAGATGTGCTCCAGCGACGTCTCGCTCACCCCGTACTCGCTCACGTGCAGCTGCTCCTTGTTCTCCTCTAACAACCCAAAGATGGCATACGGCCGCAGAGACTGCTTCGGAACCTGGAAACGGAAGTGGCTGCCTTGGTGCTCGACGAGCTGGAAGCCTGAGAACTTCGACTGGAAAAACTCCAGTAGGGCAGCGCCCATATTCTCAGTGTGCCACCAGGCGCAGAAGACGTCAATGGGGATGATGCCGGACGTCTCGAGGTAGCTATTAAGTATGCTGCCATTGCCTTCGCCGTTCATGATCTCGTGCGCGCGGTTAGGAACTCCGAGAGAGGAGCACAGGCTGATGATGTGGTCTGGTGAAGTGCCAGGAGTGTTGCCTCCCAGAATGCGATACACCTCCAGTTGCAGCCTTCCAACAGAGGACGGGCTTGGCTCCCGTAGCTTGACCTCCACAATGTAGCCTCGGCCGAACTTCTGCTTCAAGTGCTCAACACTGCCCAAGCATTTCAGCTGGCCGCTCACCAAGATTCCCACACGTGTGCACAGAGCTTCGCACTCCTCCATGCTGTGCGTTGTAAGGATCACGCATGACTCCTTCGAAGCGCAGACACTCGCGATCACATCCCACATCTTCCTTCGCGAACTTGGATCCACTCCCGTCGAAGGCTCATCCAGGAAAATGATGCTAGGATTTCCTATGAGGGCGATAGCCGTCGACAATTTCCGCTTGTTGCCTCCACTGAGCCCTCGCGTCAGCTTGGTTCGATACTCAGTCAGCCCCACTTCCTCAATCTTCTGGTCAACAGCCTTCTTAACACGGTCGCTTGGAATTCCCTTCAGCCGCGCGTAAAGCTCTAGCTGCTCTTCCACGGTCAGCAGATCATGCAACGAGTCGAATTGAGGGCAATAGCCGACCACTCTGCACGCCTTATCACTATCACGAGACAAGTCGTAGCCACCGAGTGTGACAAAACCATTTGTCGGAGCAATTTCGCCTGTCAGGACTTTCATCGTCGTCGATTTGCCAGCTCCGTTAATGCCAAGGTAGCCAAAACACTCTCCCTTGGAAATCGAGAGGCACAAATCATCTAACGCAACTTTCCCTCCATCACCGTACTGTTGTCGCAGGTTACGAATGAACACGCTGTCGTTCTGAGTGGGATACGAGCACTCCACTTTCTGACGTTCCTTGGCCACATCATCATCCTCGTTGCGGGCCCACTGTTGTCGTTGCTCTGGGCGCCACGACAAGTTGCGGTTCTCGATGACAAACACCAACAGCATAAAAAGCACGATCTCAACCACAGCATAAGCGACAGGAGCTCCAGCGACATCGAGATCGAAGACGTTGCGCTCACAGCAATCCTCTCCACTCAGAGCATCCCAGCATGAAGTGCAGGTGTAATCCGTGCCAAGACCTTCCCAGAGCCCAAAGAATGAAGGTGGGGCTATCGTCTCGCTATTGCTACCATACAGAGCACTTCGACTCAGCTTCCGCGTGGCAATCTCGTAAATACCATTGTTCAGGCTGTACCCCGGGAAAAGCAGAAAAATCCATCGAAGATAGTTTCTGTCGAGAGAGGACAGCGTCAAGTTGTCGGAGGAGTTGCCCGGCGTTAGATCAAAGTCGATAAGCCGGCACAGGAACGAGAAAATACTCAGCAGACCACCCGTGCAGAGCGCAAATACCAGCAGCGACGTCTGTGCTACGGCGTGCTTCTTGAACTTGAAGGAGAACAAGTACGCCATTGGGATCACAGCCAGGGCATGTGAGCCAATTAGAGAAACAACACCCCATACCTCCATTGAGCTTGTCAACGTCCGGTCTGACAACGGAACCATGATCATAGAGGCAACGACTGTCACCAGCATGATAACGATATCGTGCGTCCATGTTGACAACCAGTATGCGGAGACGTTGGCACCGCAAATCAACTGCAAGCTCTTGGCATTTTGGTTGGGATTCTTTTCTCGGACGACGAATGCCACAATTGCAGCCGGAACGAAAGCGAACGCCAGCATCACCACGACGGACGTCAAAAAGGCGTTCAGAGTAGCCTGGAGTTTTGCACCATCTTGGTCGAGGCAGTACTTGTTGTAGCACGGAGTAATCGGGTTGGAGGACGAAGTACCAGCGCACATGTTGCACGCGTAGTAAGGGGAATCAACGTTTGTTCTGTCACAGCATGTCGAGGCGCTGCAATCGATCACGCCAAGATCACAGTAGTTGAAGGTGTAGCTGTCGCAACTGCTTGGAACCGAGACCAACGAGAAGTTGGCACTTGAGCATCTACCCTGTCGAGACAACGATGCAAGCTCTGTTGCGTAGTCGCTTGTGGTCATAAAGCTTGCCACATCGATTTCAGGAAGTGAAACCAGGATGATCAGGAACAGCAGTGGGATACAGACAGCGTTCAAGAGGTTCTTCTTATCCCTCTTCGCAATACGCACACGCTTTGTCAGAAGAGCAGTGTATTGACTCCACAGAGTTGCGCGGTTGGTCTTCTCAGACGAAATGGCTCCAGTCAGAGTGCCACGGGAGTTCGCCGACGTTGCAGATGTCTTCCGAATTTGATCCACTGTTTCCACCCCACAGACAGCAACACCCATAGCAGCTTCTTCTTCACGATCGTGTGAGATGCGCAGGAACACTTCTTCTAGGGTTGTCACGGACACACCATACTGAACAACGCGCAGGCGGTGCATTTCATCGTCAAGCACTTGCAGCATCGTCGAGAATACCCCCGACGACGTGGATGGAAGCTGGAACACTACTTCCGAGCCAAAGTTGCTCAAACATTTTGCTTCAGGTACGAAGTTGCGCAAAAATGTGCCGACCGCCTCGACATCACACCCAGGTGCTTTGATCATGGTCAAATTGTACCCAGCGCCATAGCGATTCTTCAAGAACAGCGAGCTTCCAGCGCAGCAGAGTTGTCCGTCAGCCATGATGGCAATTCTGTCGCCAAGGATATCAGCTTCATCCATGAAGTGAGTTGTGAGAACGATAACGCGGTCATCACGGTTCCGCTGCAGCAAGTTCCACGTAAATCGACGAGAGTACGGGTCCATGCCGGACGTAGGTTCATCCAAGAAGACCAGCTTGCTGTCTCCCATAAATGCCAACGCGACACTCAGTTTGCGCTTCTGTCCACCGGACAGATTTCTCGCAGCGACCTTCCTCTTCTCCACCAGGCCAACTTCTCGGATCATTCGCCCTACTTCTTCCTTTAGACTAACGAAAGGAATGTGCTTCATCGTTCCAAACAGCAGTAAGTGCTCTTCGACGGTCAGCTCGTTGAAAAGCACATCGTGTTGAGGACAGATGCCCATGATTTGGCGAAGCTCATTGAAATCATCTTGAACAGAGCGTCCGTACAGCGTCGCATCACCCGACGTGGGAGGAATGAGACCCGTCAGCATCGAAATTGTAGTAGTCTTTCCTGCACCGTTATGACCCAACAGCGCGGTGATCTGTCCGGCGTATAGAGTAAGATTCAGATCTTGGACTGCAACCTTCATCTCGCCATCGTCTGACGGAAATTCCTTGCGCAGACTACGGATCTGGAGACACGTGCCTTTACGTTCCTGTGCTGAAAGCGTGGCGTTGACTGGTTCCACAGAAGCCACCAGTCCAGGTCGGTCCTTCATCATCACAATCGACCCGTCCGACGACGTCTGATGCAGTAGTCGCATTCCACGTGGTGACGCAAACGAGTAGTTTGTCTGGGGAGATGATGCCGTGCTGGGAGATTCCAACACCAGAACCTCCTTATCAGTACGAGTTGCGTCTCTCGGAAACCAGTAGTCCCTGACGAAGAGGAAGTTCCACGGCTTGCGTACACCAAACTCCTGCGGCAGCACGTTGTCGCAGTACCAGCCCAGAACGACCAGAATGAACGAATCCAAAATCAAAAACCAGCTCATCTCGAACGCCGTGGGGACCGTAACAGGAGATTCCACCATCCCCATCGCGTATGCCAGCCCTCTTCCGAGCTGAGCGCGGCGCACCAAGTCATCAATGCCTAACGCAAAAGCAGTCGGAGGTGCAAGAGCGCCCAGGTACTTGGACGAGTTGGACTTGGACATGACGGAGAAAAACGGGAAGAACAGCACAAGCCACAGAAGCACTGACGCGATCGAGGCAGCCCTCGACTTGTTGAAGAACGGCGTGATGAAGTAGCTGAAGCTGACAATCGACAGACTCAGCGCCCAGAACAAAAACACGAGCGTCGCGTACTCCGTCATGGGGAACACCTGGCCGTACTTGAGTTCCGCCGCAATAATAAACGCCAGCGGGGTGGCCAATATGGCTGTTGTCAGGCACCACGAGCAAAGTAGCGTGAAGTTCGAGAGGCCCATGATCTTCATCACCTCTCGGATCCGCGTCTCCTTCTCAATGACCATGGTCGTGGTGGTCGTCGACACGAACTTGATGTAACTAATCAGCAGAAAGAGCCCGATCACGCTCTGTCCGCTGCTGTAGAACGTCGACATGTTGGTGCTCAGCGCGCCATAGTCGGTATACGCGAGCGAGTCCAGCCCCGTGCACAGAATCGTTCCTGAGTTCGACGCCGCCTCGGAAGAGCTGGAATAAGCGTCCCCCGTCCCGAAAATCGTGTCCAAGTTGGCGATAAACACGAGCGCGAGTGTCAAGACAACTGGGAGGAAGAGCTCAAACACGAAAGACACGGGTTTGCGTCGTCGGATGACGAGGTTTTTCCAGATGAGGTTGGTAACCTGTCTCCAGGCCGTTAAAACTGCCTCCCACTTGGCTCTGGACGCCGCCGCGAACCTCGACTCGAGCTCTAAAGCTGTACCTGCCTGTTTCTTGGCGTATATCCTGGCCGCGACCATCACAGCCGCGAAAAAGACTGCAATGACTGCTACGCACACAATCAACGCTGTATTCTGCGCCGAGAGGCCGCACTGCTGGCTGTCGGCCACGGTGTCCTCAATCACGGACTTGCAGTAGCTGATGTTGGACGAGGACTGCGGACAGCTCAGCACGGTACTGGCCGCCGAGCAGCACGAGCTGGACGACGCCATGTCCGGTTTGGTGCACGTGAGGCTGCAGGTGCCCGACGAGTCGACGGTCGAGGAGCCGCTGGAGCTCGCGATGATGTCCGAGGCGGCAGCGAAGCGCGACGAACTCATCTCGAAGAAGCCAGAGTTCATGATGCACAGCGCGTACTCGTAGTCGTAGGCCACGAGGGTGGAGAGACACGACGTGAGCAGCTCCGTGCCATCGGAGGATCCTGAGGAAGAGGCGGATGACGTGAGAAGAGCAGCGGACGAGGAGGACGACGAGGAGGACGACGAGGACGTTGTTGTCGTGGTTGTGGACGTTGAAGGGGACGTCGTCTGTGTTGTGGTGGTCGTGGACGAGGGTCCGCCGGAGGGCATCATGGTGGACAAATGCCTTCGCTCACGCAGTCACCTACGCTCGGAGTGTTGGTCGTGACGGCGGATTCAAGAATGCGGAATCGAGTGCTGGCATGGCCACAGCTGTGTCTAACGAGTGCTTTTTTAGCAGCGACATGATTACGAGGTGGGGCGTCAATACAAATCCAAGTCTATTTTCTGACGACTTCGATGTTCAGTTCCATCAAGCACTTGTACCCAAACACTTCCTGATAACTGTGACTCAGCGCTGATACACTTTCCTGCTGCCGTCGCAGGAATCCTGCGGCAGGATGCGATTGTGCCATGGTTGCGAGCTGAGTTTCAACTTGTGGGGTTTCGCGCAGTAGCGCTACTTCAAACGGAAATTCCTGATTGTTGGCTGGCACAGGACACCTTGCATGCAACTGGTGCTGCTCACTCACCTCGACGAGCACCAGTCGATTAGGGAAGATCTCTGCGTTCCTGACCACAGCTCGTTGCTTGATACAGCAAATAGCACGACTGAATCCACAAGTCGGATGGCTGAATGCGCTGAATTGCAACCGTCCGACTCCAGTAAGCTCAGCGCCCTGGTGTCCGCAACTACTGTACACCAGCAATTGCCAATCGCTCATACCCAATACCAGCCTAATTAATTGCTGTACAGTGTACAAGGCATCGCCCTCGATCGGCGCCCACGCTCAGCAGTACTCACAGTCTGTGAGTCACAGCTCAGGGGCACAAGTGCCGATCTCGATGTGCTGTTCGTGCTCAGTATCCATTCAGACCCCCAACTTGCAACTCCGTCCGCCAACTCCTGTTTGGAAACGTGACCAAGTTGCAAGTTTTGAGGAATCCACTTGAACTTTGTATTGACTTCGGGGACCATGGCGCCGCCTCCACCTAATCCTGACTCTGCTGCCTCTGCGCGCATGCTCCACCGGTAGGACCTCCATCCCAACCCTCTCACCAACTTCTCCATCGTCTCCTTTACCGATGCATACCTTTCCCACCGCCAAACGTGCTCTAACTAACGAGAAACCCAACTGTATCCGCAGCCACCAAGAGCTCATGAGGCTGTGCTCGGCCTCCAAACGCAGCGGCAAGAGCGTCAGCAGCGATGCGAGCTCCTTAGCGGTGTGCAATGACCGCATAGTGTCCCACAATGAACTGGCAGTGCTGAGGCAAAAGTTCCAGTTTATCCGCGACGACGAGGCCGACGTTGAGCAGGGCGAGACAGACTGGCAGGTCCGTATGAGCGTGCGCTACTACCGGAAGCTCTTCCGAGAGTACGCACTGGCAGACCTGTCCCGGTATCAGGAAGGCAAGATCGGACTGCGCTGGCGCACGGAGATGGAGGTCATTGCGGGCAAAGGACAGTTCTCCTGCGGGAATAAGCGCTGCGACGAGAAAGAGGGACTACGCAGCTACGAGCTGCTATTCGCGTACGTGGAGCATGGAGAGCGGAAACGCTGCTTGGTGAAGGTCCGTGCGTGTAGCTCCTGTGCAGAGAAACTGTTCTACAAGAAATTGATGGAGGTGAGGAGGAAGAAGGCACGCAGGTTGGAGAAGAAACGACGACTGGAAGACGAAGGTGGCTCTGGAAAACCAAAAGCAAAACGACTGCGACGATCGACGTCAAGTTCCGATTCAGATAGCACCTGTGACAATGGAGCGAAGATCGTGGTGGAGGCGAGCAGTGATGACCAAGATGAGCAGACGGGCGAGGACATTCACGAACTCTGTGCGAAGATCAATAAGCAGCAGAAGGCGGCTTATCCTGCGGGCAATGCTGTACGAAGACGAAGTTATGATGAGCGCAGCCACGAACTGGATGAGCTACTGCCTTGACAGAATACGAAACGTTGTTGCTGATCTATCGTCGCTTTTACTCGTAGTCCTTGAGCCAGCCCTTCTCCTTGGCCTCCTTGAACATGTCGGTGATAGCCTCGCGTTCTCCTTGCACTAGATCCGGGTGCCAGAAGTCGAACAGCAGCAGCACGCGGTCTCCCTTCTTTCCATTGTGCCACACCTCGTGGTCAAACGCGTCTGCCGGCCACAAAACCACATATCAGCTGCATGAACAACACACTGAAATCCAATGTCACGTCTTACCATCCAGGATGAGGGCCTTGCCTTCTTCCCACTGCCGCGTCTCGTCGCCAACGCGAATACCGCAGCCTTCCGGTACGAACAACGGGAAGTGGCAACGCAGTCGGATGTTGCACGGAGCCGAGTGCGCCTTGATACTCGACTGCATCAAACAGCGTCAGTCGCCGCACAGTCTGTTTGACACGCTTTGGCACCTCACCTCGGGCTTCAAGATGGAGAAGAACGAGTAGGCAAACGGCAACCCCGCCATGAATCCAGGGATGTTCTCCAGGATCTCCACCGTCTTTGGGCATTGCACCGCAAAGTCTGCCTGGCGTCGTCCCTGCGTCACGTACGAGAGCCAATCCCAATGTCCCTGGTGCAGCTGATGCTCCTTATCGTAGACCTTGTAGTCGCTGGCCTCAGCCTCCGGCGTCTCAGCCAGAGCATCGCGCTGCGCTTTCAGAGCCAAAAACTCGTTCGTGATGGTCTCGCGGTTGGCCTCGAGGTGCTTCACCCACTGGAACTTGTTAGAGTCGTGCCACGGAGCAGAATCGAGGCCCGGGAAGCAAAAAAGCGTGGGCGACGGCCGAGGCTTGGCTGGGGTTATGCAGCCGTGATCGTTAGAGAGTGTTTGGACGGTGCTGTTGATGCAGGAAGGGGCGTACCTGTCGTCAGGCACAACGCCGAACGGAGCAGTGCAGCGCGGTACGCCATTTCGGCAGATAACGTGTGGTGTGGTTCAGCACATATTCGTGTGTGTCGTACATCACAATTTACCTTATGTAAGTACGAATCGATGTTGATTGGTTGGTTGGCTTCAACGTGCAAAGGAGTACCAGTGATCGACTTCAACGCGTCCGAAGAGAAGTTTGAGGGTATCACGAAGGCAGCGACTCGCAGGAGAGAGAGCCTTTCTGTTAAGCCCTGGTTTCTCCACCGGTGTAAGGCGCTTAAGGTTGTGGCTCGGTGATACAGATACGCAGTGATAGATCTGCGTCTTCTGCAGGAGCACTGAACCGACCGGTGCCGATCAGCAGTTCCGACCTCGCTCCAGGTATAGGTGCACAACACGCTCCAAGTGAACGCGCTCGGGGAACTATTAGGATGTACTTTTCTTTCGGTTTCACAAGTTGTGAATCACAACTCACCGCGAAAAATGCTGAAACAAACTATTTGCGGGTTACCAACGTTGCGTCCAGCTAGGCTTCATCGCGCCACAAAATGAGGAGATGCCATGGTCTTGGCGTTCGTCAACACCAGGCTTTTTGCGTAGCTCTAGGTACCGCGGACTGCTTGTTACATGTAGTCACCAGCATAGTATCAGCACGAAAGGCACCGAGACGCTAGCTCAGAGTTCATTGCTCAGGTGGTTGCGGCGTGGAACAATACACCCAACGGTTATGATAGAGGTCAGCTTCTAGCTTAGGCCCCGCCAGGAGCATTGCTGGCCATGCAACGCAAATCCGAGTCTGGGCCGATTTTCTTCGGTGAAACTGACAGTCCTGAGTATCATAATGCAGCGTGTCGTATAAGACATACGGCGAGCGAAATGGTCAGGGTGGTGATGTTCGAGTGGTGTTTGTCAAGCTCTGGGGCTCAACACCGCTCTAGACTACGCGTGTTCCACGATGGCCAGTCCGGTGACTAAGAAGTCTTTAAGGTCAAGAAACAAGATGGAGCTTGCGTATGTATGTATGAAACAGAAAAGCCTTTCTGAACTACCAGCAGTAGGTCTCCTGTATGCCTTTTGTTGTTTTTATGAGAGGCTTCACTTTGGTGAGCTTCTGAAAACCTGATCTGGGTCGATAGGTACCAACCATATGAGACCCCGCCACCACAGGTACATTGCGCTCGAGAACTGGGCCGGGTATCGCCGTCCTTCCGTTTCTAGCCTGCAAAAAATGCCTAGCGGAGCGATGACTTTAATACAACTGTGCTGCTCGCTGGTATCCTCATCGTTTAAAACGTTAATAACGATGTTTGTACACTGTATATACACTCGACAACGATCGAATTGGCCATTGAAATACACAAACCAACGATGCAACGAGTCCGTAGACTACGGACCGTAGCAGCTTTTCACTGATTCATGTTTGCTGAGGCTCTGATCGCCACGCCGGACAAAGTTGTCAGTTGAACCTGGCTTCAACTTGGTCTGCAGTTCCAATCGGGTGCGCCCTTTCGCGCATTGATTCGCGTTATGCTCGGAAGAATAGCGCACTCGCCTTCCGCCGCCTCCTTCTCATTCCTCATCTTCCAGCTGGAGGCAGAGAGCTCGTGAGACGCATGGCTAGACGACGAGACGAGAACGAAGATGGCAACGTCGTGGTGGACGACCCCGACGACCTCCTGGACGAAATGTTCACGGAGCGCAGCGACAAAGACGACGACGACCTCATCGTCTCCGTTGACTGGGTAGACAACCTCAGGCCAACCGATACCGACATGGGCTCAAAAAGGAGCGATCCAGACATCGATATACCCAGTACATCCACCTCAGGTCGCTCTAGCACGAGCAGCGCCACGGAACGGCTCCCGGTTCTGTCGAGAGCGGTGAGTCAAGGCGCGTACTTTGACGAACGTCTTCGGAGTCCGGACCCGGACCACACGGTGGGGAGGACGCGGGTCCCATGGCACTCGAAGAGCGTCTCGGACTTGAGAGGCTCCGAGTCGAGACCCACGCGGATCGTTGCGTTCGACGTCCGTGGCAAGCTCTTCAGGTGCAAAGAGAGCTTGATCGCGAGGTACCCGCTCAAGAGGCTCAATCAGATTATCGCGTGCGGGTGTGGCAAGATCAGTTGTCTGGACGACGCGTTCTACATCGACCGAAACCCACAGCACTTCGAGATGATCCTGGACTGGTACCGAACAGGCAAATTGGTGCGGCAACGGAATGTTGATGAAGACATGTTCAAGGCCGACGCAATTTACTTTGATTTGTATGAGGAACTGTTCCCAACGACATCTACTGGAGAAGCGCCGCAGACTTGGCCGACTACCAAGGCGTCACCGGGGCTGCCGACGCGAAGGAGGTCAGTCAACGATGTCGATTTGGGTCCGAGCAACACCAAACGCGTCAGTATGTTCGCTAGCATGCCAGCTCCTATTCAACGGGCGACTCTAAAGAACCCCCCAGAGCTACTAACCCAGACAGACAACGACCAAGAGCAGGATGTTAGGTTACCGCCAAGTACGGACGAAGGTTCCCTGCGTTTCTTCCGACGAGAGAGGCGAGTATTGACGCCTACCAGTATCCCACTAGTGTTCAAAATTCGCAAGTTCGAACAGTTGCTGGTGGAGAGTGTGAAGGGTCGAGGGAGGCTCATGGTGCGCGTGTGCGACGTCACAGGTATGCAGACGGTGGACGTCCCCGAAGCTGTATTATTTGACAGTCACTCTCGCTTTTACCTGAAAGGAGAGCGTGCTCAGCTGCAGCACAACGCGTTGCTACCAGGAGATCACATGTACACCTTTTGGATGGAGGAAAATGTCAACGCTGGAAGCGTCCAAACATCGTCATCAGCCGCGCTAGATATCGACTTCAAGCTGCTTTTCACGTTCGACCCCAACGATCGATTAACTGATGTCATGGAGGCGGAACTATCGCGCACAGCATCGGAATGCAACGACGCGATCCCCGTGGTAAACCCGAAGGGTACTTCACCGGTAAATGGGAAGAGTGCTTCATTTTCACCGTGCCTATTCATGCCGCCGTTGCAAGTGCAGCGCGCTCCAGAACTCGTGCCGCTGATGGACGAGAGCAGCAAGACATTAAGCCCGAAGAAACGAGTGAGGCGAGGAAATCAGCAGCATCAACTATCGTCTCCGATTCGACATGCCGGAGCTGCGATTATGCGTGGAGGCCAGCCACCACATCCGCGTCCCTCTGAGGGCAAAATCACTGTATACCGACTGGAGAAGCTGGATCTGGACCCAGAAAGCGACAACTCCCCCTTGCCGGGCCTGCATCGCCACGCTGAGAAAAGGAGCATCAACCAGCCAGTGGAGACAGCGTATCACGATATGCAGCCGCGTCTATTTCGATGAGTAACTTGTACAAAGGCTACCGCTGATAGAATGAAGATGTCTAACGCTGATCCGACTTGTTTGTTTGTTCACACTCCTTGGGGGAGCAGCGACGTGAGCAGTCGCTCCATTTGGCCGAGACGGTCGGCCGACAAGCACATTTCCGAGCTGCTGCAGACCTCCTCCAGCATCTCGAGCATGCCCAGGTATTCCTGGAACTCTTGAATCGTCCACGAAGGCTCAGCAGAGCTCTGGACCTCGTCGCGCCCCAGTGCCGACACACACGTTGGGCTCAATGTGGCGCTTCGCGAGCAGGCGTCGCTGGAGCTCGCGGGCTTGCAGATAATGGGCGAGCGCACACTCACCACGTCGTTGTCGCCGTCGTCGTCGGCCAACACGAAGCGGGTGAGGCCCGCGGTGCCGAAAGACCGGCCCAGTGACTCGAAACCGTCGTAGTTGACCATCGGCTCACTGGTGTCGTCCAAGGAGAAACCACCGCACTGCTGGTTGTCTTGGGCTTGCTCGTCATCCTCCTGGTCCAGCTCAGGGCTGTCGTGCTTGGCCTCTTTGGCGAGCACCAAGGGCGGCGGCGGTCCAGCCACGACTGCGGACGACGAGGTCTTGGTAGACTCTGCAGTCGCGCGCGGGGCGGGCATCGGCGCTTCCAGTTGGTTCATCGCTTTGAGTCCGTCCTGGTAGGTGGCGAGTTGCAGAGTGCCGTTCATGGGTGCCGCAAAGTCGCGCGTGGTGCGGGCCCTTCCTCTCTATTTCCGGCCACCTCTGAGCCGCCACCATGAGTCGAAAAATAAATGGCAAGAAAGGCTGCGTACCACCGCTGCTCAATAGGCTGAAAGATCGCTTGCCGCCGTCAGAGGCACGCCAGCGCAGTCGATCTCCCCATCAGGATGTCTCTGGTGTTGGCGGCGAGGGCAATGGCAACTTGGATGCCGGCGTCGAGGGCTTCGTGTCCGTGCCGACTGAGGTTTCGGCGTTTATCGTCGAGTATTGCGGCGGCGCTAATTTAGCCGGAGTAAGGTGTCGAATTACCGTTAGTGGATGTTCGACAGTCTATCTGTGCTTTTTGTCTGTAGGCGGAGGACCTGGACAGTTCTCGTTCTGCGCTGACGATTTTCACGCCATGCTACCAAACCGTTACTCGCCCCAATTGCGCTTGCTGGAGCTACAACTTGTAGGTCTGAGCCTGTTTGCTTCATTTCCTGAGAATTAGGCTGCTAAACCTTGGCCTTAGGTGCAGGTGGGTCACTGCTGCACCTGATGTCGAAGTCGCCACCGTGGGCGAACGCGCTTGGAACTGAGGGCACACCTTCGCCGACACTTCCGGTCCTGCTTTCTTATTCCGAGCACAATCCGGTTAGTGTGCGCCACACCACGGTACATATCTGGTTTGCAACTTTTTTGTGTGGGTCTGTGCAGGATTTGAGGTCAAATAAAAATAACCTAAAATCCGAAATTGGGCTCGGATTTGCAATCGGAATACTTAGTAGTGACTGCACCACTATTCTGAATTTGCAGTAAAATGATCAAAATGGCCGCAAGGGAGCCTCCGTGGAGGCAAGCGATGAGCGCAGTGGAGGGTGGGATGACTGTCCGCGAGACTGCGAGGACGTTCCGTGTAGGGAGAGACGGGTTGCGCCATCGTCTGCATTGCGCTATGACGGTGGACGCTAGGAGGGGGTGCAAACCAAAGTATCTGTCGCGAGATCACGAGAAAGAAGTGCTGGACGTGATCACCGAACGATCTCGAGCTGGAAGTGGTCTGAATGAACCTGAACTGCGTTCCACCATCCGTCGAAGTGCTCTTGAACACAACCCAGCCGTCGTGCCCCCTGACTTTCCCAACAAGCGCTGGGTTCAAGGCCTTGTCAAGCGGCACACTTCCGACATATCGGTCCGGGAGCCTCCGATCTTCGACGGAAGAAGAGCTGAGCACTCGACTGAAGAGCGTGAAGTGTTAGTTGAGGATCAAGTCAATCAAAGAGTTCAAGAAGTTGAAGAAGGCTGACGGAACTGGAGAGGATATCCGCTGTCTCCACCGTCCACCATGTTGGCTGCCTATCCGCTTCAACGCAGCAACAATGATCAAGTCCAAGATCGGTCTTCTAGAACTTGCGACCACACCTCGGTCGCGTGGACACCGCACCAGTTTGCATGCATGTCTAGTTATCTCAGTTCTCAATATACTCTGCACTACACAACCTGCTCTGGCTACTTCGGTTTCAAGGTCTTCACGTTTTTAACCGAACGAGTCTTTGCAGAAGATAGCAACTCTTCCGACTATGGTTGATCTCCAAAACCGGCTTAAAGAACTGCTTTTGCAGTGTCAAGCAAAGATAGGCGAGGTGGAGGGCATCGAGCGCGCAGTGGAGGAAACCAGAGCGGCCCCCGGTCACAGAAGCCACGACGGAGGAGCTAAATGCGCTAGAAGATCAGATTCAGCGAGCCGTAAGTTCCTATGAGACCCTCTTGGCTCGGGTGCAGCGCATTCGGCCAACGCGCGAGATAATGCAGCCCGTGGGCGAGGCTTCTCCTACAATAGCTGCTTCAGCTCCGACGGAAAATACCCACCATCAGGCGCCACCATCAACCCAAGACCGCTAGACTCTACCACCCCAGCAGCGTCCGCACAGACCAGATACGCTGCCGCTTTTCCGTGGTCCAGCACCACGAGGAATCTCCGACCCTCATGACTTCATGGATAAATTCGAGGCTTCCTGTACAACTAACTGGGTGTCGTTTGAGTTTTGGGCACCTCTTCTCGTGGACTCTGTCCGCGTTCAAGAGATGCGCTTCGTTCGCTTGATAGCGCAGTCGGGACAGTCTTGGCCGGAGCTGCGCAGGCTGTTTCATGAACATTACTACTCGCCTCACGTCGAGTCAGCTCATTTAACTGAGTTGATGAGCTGCACTCTTCGCAAATATGAGTCCATTCAAGATTTCGGCGATCGCGTCATTAATCTGATGGGAAAATGTCACTTAGACGCGTCGGACGAAGGATACAAACAACTCTTCACGCAGAAATTGCAGCCTCACAACATCTACCTCTGGACGGTCGTTCTACAATTCAAGGTGGCAAATCCATACTGCACAATCCTGGACACGGTCTCGGTCGCAGCAGAACATGCGTCTACTCTCGGACTGCACGACCAAGAACGACAGCCGCAAAGCCAGGCGAAAAATCAGCCGAAGTCCCGACTTGGACAACCACATATTTCCAAGTACTGCAGTTTCTACCAGACACAAGGTGTGACGGGGGTCACACGCACCTTAGCCTTAGAGGAAGCGTTAGCGCGTTAACCACAACAGACGCCTGGCGTCTCTGCTGTAAGCTTGCCTTCCTGTAGTTTCCGGGTACCGAGTACCAAACGACTTGCGAGCTTCCGGGTTAGAGTTAAACTGACTGTATTAATCTCACTAATAAGGTTCTAACTACTGTTAACTATCTGCATACTAAACTCCTGTCTTAAACTGATGATCTCCCAAAATGGATGGCTCTCTGACGATCCTCTACCTTAAGTCCGATTCGTATCTAGTGTGTAGTACACAATCGGACTTAGTGTAATGCCGGGTGCCACACACCAACTCGTGTGAAGTCGCACTCGTACTTAGCGTGACGTGTGTGGGCCACACGGAAGAACAATGGGTCTCCCCTTTCATAAGTTCTTTTGCCGAGCAACGGTGTTGGCCAACGTGACCCCATTACACACGGGGTCACTCGACAGAGGAATTCCGAGCTCACCTGGCGGCAGCTAAGACAGCTACACCCTCCGCTCCTGTGGCTGCGTCGAAGTTTCCTTCTCGTTCTCCCGTTACACCGCGAGTCGGAGCGCCCTGCGACTCTAAGGACCTGAGCTGGGTGGAATGCTTGAAGTGCCACCAGTTTGGGCACTACGCTAATCACTGCACCAACGGCACACCCTTATACGTTGCGGAAGTGGTTGGAGGTCATGCTGGGTTCGACGAGGACGATTTCGCGGAGTTGCCGCGCACGCCACTAGCGGAAGGTGATACAACGGTGCGAATGACCCAGGTCATGAAAAACATTTCCCCTGATACGGTTCCACCCATCAAGCTCCCAATAGGTTGTGCTGGATGCCATCTGTTTGCTCAAGTCGACACTGGAACATCTCATACCATCCTGGCCAAGCACGTCACTGACGAGCTCTACAGGCAGATTACTCCCATACAATTAGGATACGCTAGTATGCGTTGTAACGGATGGCAATTGCAAGATGCTGTTAAGCTCGAGTGCAGCGCACAAAACGTTCATGCACGGCTCCGGGTCATGGAGTTGGGCCCCGCAGTCGACACCCTAATCAGTCGCGACATTCTCTCCTCACTCGGCATTGTCGTGTCAAATCTCGCATTTACGACGGCAGCAGCAGAGGCGGCGGGGCCGCTAGAAGAAGAAGAAGAAGCGGACTACATTCCACCTAGGGTGTTTGGTTCCACGCCTGAGTAGGACGAGTATCGCTAAGCGGTACTCGAGCTGCTCGAGACAGAGCTCACGGCAAATCAAGGTATCCCTCTCGGTACCTTTTGCAAAGTTCCCAACAGCGAAATCCACATCACCACTGTGGAGGTCAAACGGTGCTATTGTTTGCAGTACCCATTACCAAATGTCGCAAAACCGGCGGTTACAAAGCTGATTCAAGAGTTGGTAGCCGGCATTATTGATCTTGCACCGCCTGGGTATGACTGGAATAGTCCCTTGACCTACTCATACAAGAAGTTACCGGACGGGAGGAAGATCGACATCTGCACATGCTTCGACGCCCGGGGAGTCAACATTATTCTCGTTATTGTCGACAAACACCCTCTGCCGACGATCAAAGAAACACACGCGGGCTTCAAAGACAAACGCTTCGTGTCGGTATTGGATCTTAAGCGGTCCTTCCACAAGTTTCTGGTTGCGGCTCGAGACCGCCCGACGCTTGCGTTCATGTGGGACGGCGTCCAGTATTGCTTCAAAGGTTCTCCATTCGGCTTGACACCTCTATCGCATCACGTACAACGCATTATTCAAGGAGCGCTTCGAGGCTATCACTACTGTTGTCGAGTCTTCATCGATCACATCACAGTGTTCAGTGACACCCTCGAAAAGCACGTCGACGATCTACGCGCTGTGCTGACCAAGCTCAATGACACCAACCTGAAGCTGCGACTGGAGAAATGCCATCTTGTCTACCCTGCCATTCGCAGTTAGGGGTTTCTCGTTTCTGGCGTGGGAACCCTCTCCGACGAGGTCAAAGTTCAAGAATTTAATGGATTTCCAACCCCCTCGACGGGCTCGCAGGTGACCTCTTTCTTGGGAATCGTCAACTTTTTCGAGAGCATGTTTTTGGCTTTGCTCATATCGGATGCTTATCTCGTCATCTCGTCGCATGTTCTTCATAAACGTTAGGAGCCCATGCGAGAACGGAATTGTCTCCTTACGCCCCTGGCCTTTTGAGCGTTTTGCTCGTTTGTGCTCCCTTGAAGTTGAAGATGGCGTTCGCTTGAGCCATCTGCGTCAGGAGTAGCCTAGAGAGTAGGCAGCTGCCTGCATGCCGATTTCCGATGCCAGTCGGAGAGCATGCCGTTTTTCTTCGATCGTGTAAGTATTCTATTTGTTGGGCATTGGGTCCCATGCTCTAAAATTAAAGTGGGCGCGGATCAAGTTGGCGCCAAATCGATAACCTGCAAGTCACTCAAAACGTTTGCTATTTGATTGGACAATTTTGCAACGAAGCCTCACATGATTGGTCATAATATGTTTTGAACGCACTTATACAACTTTTGATAATGAATCCTAATAAATCTTGTGATGGTGATGCGTTGTCCGTCCCAGTTCGACGTCATCCAGGTCATTAGGCGAAACTGGAAGAATCGCAGTGTATCGCCGACACCCGCTGACACATCTCAACCTCAGGTCTCACCATCTCCCGCTGATATCTCTGAAAGGTCACCACCAGAAACCACGCGGCGGTCGAGTCGCGGACGGTTGCTCAAGAACCGCGTTGCTTGGAACGCACAACAATGATCAAGTCCAAGATCGGGCTTCTAGAACTTGCGCCCGCACGAGAAGTTTTCCTCGTCCGCGTGGACACCGCACCAGGCCCTCCAAATATAGCGTTGCAATATGCTTTCGAGTCTTCGTTGTAATAAGTAATTCCGCGGAACTTTGGATAATGCTAAAATAAATTATTCAGTATATTGCAGATATTCCAAGCACAAGATGGCAACGTGTATTTGGTGGTAAATGCAAACAGTACAGCTACGCGTTCACAACTTTCGCCACGGTCGCTGCTCCCAAAAACGACGGTTAACCTCGAGAAACAGCAGCATCTCAAGGCGAATTGGGATAATGCCGAGGCGGTGAAGCGACAACGCGTGGCGGACCTTGCTAAAACTCCACTCACAGCATTTGACGTGGGCGGAATGAACCTGACTCCGCCGTACACTTGGGGTGCCACACGTTGTTTTTTACGCGCGCACAAGGCGCGATCAGCGAATCCGTCATTCTCGCCAGCGTCGTCGCTGGTGCCAGCTGAGGTGGGCACCGCAAACTCCTTCAGCAACTCGTGCTCATCAGGCGTGAGCTCAGCCTCCTTCCCGAGCGACACGTTGACACAGGCGTTCTCAAACGTCGGACTCTTGACGATCCGGGCATCAGCTTGAAGGCACTCGGCGGCGGAAGGATGGCGCTAAATCAGCGCGTCGAAAATGTCACGCATGTCTAGCAGCGTGACATTCTCGTCGCACTGAAGCTTCTTCGACGCCGACTTTTAAATCGCGGAGGTCGTTCAGTAGGGCATGCAGCTTGTTTTCTTCGTGCCGAGTTGGCATCAACTCGGCCAGTTCGTCGTCCGAAGCGTCAACGAAGTCCTTGGTGGCAAAGAAGCGCTTGACCATCTTGTGTGTCGAGTCCCAGCGGGTGGATTGGCGCAGCACAGGTCTTCGAGAAGTTTTTTCTGCAAAAGTTAAAAATCACATTTTAGCAAATATTACAATAAAATAAATTTAGCTAATCAAAATGCAGGATAACTTACCGAAGTTTCCCAGAAGAGTTGAGATTGCGCAGTTTACGCATTAGGTCTGGATCTTGTCCAACAAGAAGTTGTAGTCGCTCATGAACTTCTGAGCGGCAAGATTGAGATGGTGTGCTGCACAAGAGAAATCGCCAGCAGGTCAGCTAGCTTGGTATTGACGGCGCAATTGTCCCCAACACGGTAGATTACGTCGGATATGTTGCGATCGTAAAAGGGGAGAATACCTTCACGGAACTTGACGTGGCTGGCGGACGAGAAGTCGGTGACGTCATCGTCGATGAGAGGAGCAAAAGCCAAGTGAACCTTATCAGCGCGACCGTCGTGCTCAAACACGGCTATCACGGCAAGGTAGTGCTCCGATTGGAAGTTCCACCCGTCAAAAATGATACCAAATTTGACGGGTAGGGCCGATCCAATATCAATTTCGACCTGACGCACGACTAAACCGGTGTACTTAAGAAAGGTCTCCGTCGAAATGAGCTCCAAGTTGGTGTAAAGATACTACTTGGTATGTCGATTGATTTATGACATTCAACCTCCAGTGAAATCACCATCGTAACAACTTGTTTTGCTTCGATC
>AWVV02001440.1:0-11928 GCA_000500205.2 Phytophthora lateralis | reverse complement strand
TTATTGAAATTGTCTACTTTTGGAAAGAAAGTAGAATAGAGGGTACTATAGAAATGATCCTGTGTAAGTACGGTCTTGGTTTGCTCATTGAACTTCGTGCATCTCTATATTACGTGGTAAAACCACACGGCCAGATGCGTGTATGATATAGGAATTGGATTGGCCTATTCACTTCAACATCCATCACTCTGTACTGTAATAGACATTCACTCTGATCATTAAGCTTAACACCGGTTGCAACGGAACTTGGCCTTTACTTTATCGTCTTTGGTGGTTGTCACCCTTGCGTAGTGGTCGAAGCAGTAACTTCAGCACACACTAAACGAATTCTACAAGGCGATTTCCGTATTGATGATGTCATTGGACCTCTCTCGAAAAACAAAATACAAAAACTGGGAGCGACACACAAGCTACATACTCCGCTTTCTTCAACTCTAAACACCAACATTAAAATTGCTAGTGTGCCAAGTATCGATCACTTCCAATCGTATCTAGCTGCAGGGTCCTATCATTCCCAGTTTGCCGGAGTGTGGCGATGGCAGTAACCCTCGATTCGTTCTTCGCTCGACTTCGGTTGCGAGTTCGCTGCTTCATTCTGCAGTTCGACGTGCCACGCAGCCGCGGTTGGTACGGAATGCTCTGGACACGATTCGCGGGTGCCACGAGTTGCGAGGCGACGCCAGCAAGTGTCTGCATGATCGCGTAGTCCGCAGTCGAAATGTTGTTGTGCGGTACTCGATCAGAAATACACAGGGATGCTACAATGGACCCGTCCGGCGCTCGAATAGGAAACCCAGCATAGAACCGAATGCCCTGGTCGCGGACCACTGGTAGCTGGGAGAAGCGTAAATCGCACTGCGCATTCTTGATAATCAGTGGTTTATCAACGTACACGGTGTGGGAGCACATGCTCTCGGTACGCGGTGTCTGACGTCCAAAGTTCCGTGGGGGGTACGTTCCAACGGAGTGGAACAAGTTTTCGTCCACGAGCGACACGAAGCCAATCGGGCACTTGAGACGTTTTGCAGCCACCTGAGCGAGCAGATCGAGAGCTGAGTGATCGTACTCTGGCTCTAGAATGCCTGAAGCTTGGATGTGGTGCAGCCGTCGAACTTCTCGTGCCGGAGAAGGGGTCGGGGGAAGTGGGTGCCCTTCGTACGTAGTTTGCGTAGCGTCAAATGTGTACCGGTAGTCGCGCCTCAAACTTGCAGTCTCCAAGCTGTGGGACTGAAATTTGTCCTGCGAGTCACGCAGCGAGCGGTTCACGTAGCGTTCAAGCTGCGTCTGGAAACTCTCTGTCGTTATGGATTCCTTTCTTCTGCTGTCCAGCTTCTCACAAGATCGAGCTCCTTGCTTTACTAGAACTTGTCCAAGCTGGGCAAATCCTTCAAACCGCTCGATGGTGTCACAAGAGTAAAGTTTGGCCTTGATATCTCCTCTCAGATCAGCATCAAGTCGCAAGCTGGAGCCTAACGAATCGGGGGCTGTTTCTACGTTATCGTCATCGCTCTGGAAAGTTTGAGACCACTCGGAGCTGCATCTTAAAGGAACTACACTGGGTCCGAGCGCCGCAAGAATATCCTCGTCCGCAAAGGTGCACGAGTCGACGCGAACGACGCAGTTAATACAAATACGGTTCTTCCGGACTTCTCCAACTCGAGCCTCGACTTCGTAAAGTTGCGAGCAATCACCACACACAAGATGGCCGCATATCTGGCAGTCAAACTCGCGTCGGAAGAAGGCAAAGCGCTTCAAGCAGATCTGACACGAGCGAAGTTGTGGATAACTACCGCTCTCGGGGCTGGCTCGAGGCTGGAAGTAGATAAACGACTGGAAACCAAAACGCCGACGTCCGATAATACGCTCGAACTCGCTCAATTGATGCGTGAGCAGGTCCAGAATGTGCTTTGCCTCTGGGTTAACAACACTCGGGCCTTGCCGCTCCCAATCGTCCGGTGAAGTGCGACTGCGAGGGCGTCCGTGACGCTGATCCATCGCCGGAGAGTACTCGGCAGAGTTCTCGAGACTGGGTGCAGCCACGTACGCGTGAACAAAAATCCTCGTGGTCTGCGCTTGGGCAGCAGAGTCAGCGTCTTCAGCCTTCAAAGGCACGGCCTCAATGTCAAACGCAAGTCCAAGGTGATCCACATCCCGTCGGAGCACTGAATGATAATCTCTTGGGGTGATTTGGTCGTGAATCCTCTTGGGCAGCGTCTTCATCACGTGCACAGCTCGGTCCGAGTCCGGATAACGGTGTGTGAGTGACTCAAAGCACAGCCTCTGCGTGCTGGGATGTGCCGGATGACACAAGTGGTTTGGCGTCAACAGAAGCCTCCAACTCGGACGCAACGCGGCCATCTGCACTCCCAGCAGCGCTTGACTCGCCTCGCTCGAATCCTCGCCTGGAACGAGGCGACATCTTTCACGGTACAGCAACTCACCTCCTTCAAACCGGCGTCCACTGAGCGCGTGCATGGTCGCTTCGTAGTCGCTCGACGTCTGGCTCACGAGGACGTTCAGCACCTCGTTCAAATGGCACTTTAACTGCGTCGATGCCGCGACTGCGTGCTGCACGTCGCTGCCGTCATCTCCCTCGTCTTCCGGCGGCATCCCCACCAACTCGAAAGTCTTGACACTATCCTGATCACCCGACGTCCGTCTCCAAAGCCGCTCATTGTGGTGCGGGTTACTCCGTAGCGCCGCGTGCAGCTTGGGCAGTGATCGGAGCAGGTCGTCGCAGATCTGCTGCCTCGTGAACACCAAGCGTTCCCGGCCGTAAATCTGTGCCACCAACCCGGACGCTGAATCTTCCGCTTGTGGGTGGGTATGTCGTCGAGGACCACGTCGGCGTCGTTGCATGCTAGCAAACAGACAAGTTCCGTCCTTGGACAAGTGACTTGCAGAGCTCTGGGCAATGTCGGCGAGCCTCAGAGTGGTAGGTGATAGCGGAGACTTGGATGGTGAAGCCCCAAGTCGCTCCTTTCCTCACCGTCTGGTCTCACGTAATGCTCACCTCCCGCGCAACGACCCTGCGACCACCCAGCAGGCTGCTACAGACATGAACATGTTGAGATGCTCTGGAAGATCGCTCCAGAGCTTGTTAACGCCCTAAAAACGGCGAGTCTCTACGAAACCAACCACCTTTGCTTAGTCGGAACGACGCTGTCGTCGAAACGATTGCCAGGGCTGGTATGGAGAGCATGATCCAGGCTGCTAACCAGCACTTGGTCATTGATTCACCTCGGACGACGCAACGGAGGTGCAGAGACAACCAGGACGACGGAGCTCAACTGGAGCCCTTCAAGTCCGACGTGGTGAAGCTATCAGACCACATGGAGAGCTTCCCGTTAGTGCCGTTGCCGGTCATTCCACAGCTGAGTATTGCAGAGCTGGAAAAGGTTGAACACGGCCTCAACGAGCTCCTGCAATCGTTAATGCCTCACGAAAGCGACCAGCAGCTCGCAAGATATGCCACACGACAGCTGGCGGTGGTGCAGCGTCATTTAGCACAGCAGAGAGCTCAGGAGCGAGTGTTTCACATGCTGCGAGGCGATTTGCCCGTCACTCTAGTGCCCATTGGCGCTCCTACCCTGAGGAAGAGCTCGTCAGCTTCTGCTGCAGTGAAAATATGTCCGACGCCTCGATCAATGGCAGTGTCGACGGACAACCACAAGTCTGGACTGCCTCTGCGGCCTTCGTCGGGCTCGCTCACTCGAGCCCTACGACCTCAGTCTGGTAGTAGTAATGACACAGCGAACTTGCATTGGAAGAGCAAGAAAGCGGCAGTGGAAATGGCTCGCGTAATGGTACACGCCAACGCGACGAGAAAACCTGCTGCAACAAGTTTCGTGATATCGGCTGGAGATAATAGCTCGAGGAAGCGAAGGAGGCCGCGTGCACCATTAAAGCGGACCTCGGAAGAAGAAGCTCAGTATCAGGCGCAGCAACTTGAGCGCGAGCGTGAGAGCCGTCGACAGGCTGCCTATCAACGATTAGTAGCTCGACGAGAGCTTCAAACTAAGCGAAAGCAGGACCACAAGAAGGAAGAGCGCTCCGACGACGTTAAACATGATAACGGAGTGAAAGATAACGACCCGAATGACAGCGATAGCGACGGTGAAAGTGAAGCAAGCGAGGTGAGCAATTGTTCCGAGAGCGATGAGGCAAACGAGAAGGCCATTCTTGAACTGAACATGCAGATCAAGCCCTTAATGGACGATGATGCCAGGAGTGAGCAAAGCGAGACTGCTGATGATGTTGACGATGGTGCAAACGAAGTGTACAAAGTGGATGGAGAAAATGCAGACTCTGAGCCTAATGAAGAGGCCTCAGAAGCTCCAGAATGCCATTCTAGTCGTAGTATTTCCCTCAACAACTCGAGGACTGATGATCAAGCCTCTGAAAATGTGCAACACGAGACCGAAGGGCAGAAATTATCTTGGACACCGTCAGAAATTCCTCGAATCTCGGTCGATTCAGAGGATAAAACTCAATTTACCCCGAGTGACAACGAAGTTAAGCAACAGGAAATTCACATCAAGCCTGTTACCGAAGTCCAAGCAAACCAGCGAGAACAGAACCAGGAAGACGTCATTACCCTTGATCTGCAGCGTTTCATTGCTTCACGGGCGGCAGCAAAGCTTGAACAGCTGCAAGCCGAGAAGGAAGCACGAGACATTGCGTTCCCAAGACCAGCGTTTGCTCCTGTTGGCGTACCAATCCCAACTTTTACATGCGATATATTGAACGGAGAGCTACAGTCCGTCAGTTCGTCTTCGCTTCGACCTGATACGGGGCACTACAGCACTGAAGGAAACGGTGGCGACATTATACCAACTACTCCAGCAACTTTGACAGATGAAAATGACGCTAATTCACCGATTGAACTGAATTTAGAGGAGAAACAGCCCTGTTGGATAGATGAAGTTCGACAAAGCGCTGTGGAATCGAAAACCAATCCTCCTGATCGTGGCAAGGCTTTAAGTCTACCTCGTGCCCCAGTAGCCGAGTGCAAGGACTACCGATCCTACTTCAGCAATTTTCACTGCATCCTCACGTCCGTGTTTGAGCAATCCCGCGGAGCTTCGTTGAATACGTCGTCTTCGTCTTCTCTGTATCACCGACCGGTTGGTACTAGCGGGGAGCACACGATGAGACTGCAGCAAAAGCTGTATGAAAGTTGGCAAAGCATCATGCACGACTACGCCACTGTGTTTGGGCCTAAAGTTGTGGCACCCGAAGGAATGGTGCCTGCAGCAGCAGCAACACCGTGGGCACCGCACTACCGGATCAACTCAACAGCACGGAAGGAGGTCTCGGAGATTGTCACCCAGGCTTTGCAGCGCTTGGGTGGGAATTGGGAGGATCATCCGTCGGGACTTGGTCTTAAAACTACGTGGAACTTGCTCTGGACGTGGAGCAAGCCACGAGTAGAACGTCAGACGCTGCTAGCTTGGCAGAAAGTGAACCATTTCCAGCATGCCAAGGCTCTCACTCGTAAAGATTGCCTGAAGAAGCACATTGGCAAGTATCTCGCTGCAGGTGGGCGCCTGCGCCAAGCTTTCGACATTATCCCGCCGACGTTCTTGCTGCCAAAAGAGTATGTAGCCTTTGTACAAGCATTTCAAGACCGCAGCGAACGACTGCGGCAACGTGGGTTTTCAGAAGGGAAGAACATTTGGATCATGAAGCCCGTGGCGCTCTCTCGTGGACGTGGAATCTCGTTAGTAAACGATCTGAGCCAAGTGATCTACGGCGAACAGGTAGTTATTCAGGAGTATATTGCAGCGCCGCGATTGCTTGACGGCTTCAAGTTCGATCTGCGCTTGTACGTGCTGGTGACGTCGTTCAACCCTCTGGAAGCTTTCCTCTATGACGAGGGCTTCGTGCGGCTTTGCACTAGACCTTACGAGGACGGCGACCTGAGCAACATTCTGGTGCATCTGACAAACAGCAGCATCCAGAAGGACAACGAAGATGCGATTGCTGGTAGTGCTAACCCGATTGCTAGCGCGATGAAAGAAGAGACCGGCTTGAGGTTGCAAGAGTTAGATAGCTGCCAACAGAGCAGCAACGCGCAAATTGATGCAGGGGGTACGAAAACGACGTTGGCTTATCTGTGGCGAAGGCTGGCAGCCGAGGGCGTTGACGTCGAACAAGTAAAGCGGAACATCGAAGAGGTGGTGCTCAAGGCTCTCCTCTGTGGCGAAGATCACATTCCTTTCCAAGTAAACAGCTTCGACCTGCTCGGCTACGACATTTTACTTGACGCTGATCTGCGCCCGTGGCTTATCGAGATCAACTCGTCTCCTTCCATGGCGCGCGACAACGATCTGGACTACCAGGTGAAGGACGCCATGATGCTGGACACGCTGCGAGTGGTGGACCCGCTGCACTTCGACCGTGCGAAACTGGCTGAGGTTATTGCTCGGCGACAGCGTGAGCTGGAAGATGAAAAGCGGCGGCCACACGCACATACACGCCACCCTCGTGAGGCTGAAGAACTGGCAGCACGACAACTGAACGAAGACCTGACTGCCATTTTGCGAGGACGAGTGCCTCGAGTCTACGGAGAAATCCCCGACAATATTGGCAACTACAAGAGGCTTTGTCCGCACACAACCATCCACAACCAGCTCGTGAAGCTCAAGCGGAGCTGCTTGCGAGTCAAATCGTGCTGAAGTGTAGCCATATCGATTGTCAGCCAATCAAAAGACGATGTTTGGTCCACTTCAACTTGTCTGCTTCAGCCGCGCATTCAGCGAATGGTTTCCCCGTAACGGAGCGTGTTGTCACAAATAACACGAGATTCAGACTCTGCATGCAGTCAGCAATATTCTCGTGGTACAGTAGCGAGCGGGTGACCACCAGTTCTCTGTCAAAGCACCGGGATGGCGACCATCGACTCGCATTCAGGACTTGCATTCAGTCACGAGACAGGCCAGCAAAATCGACGTAAAATCAGCAAGAGGTCTTGATTGGCGCAAGGCTTGAAGACTTAGAAGCCTTAGACCTCTAGAATGGCCGCATGTAAGGCTCCGTCGCAGCCCTCGACTCGGATAATGCTGAGAGAGCTCCCACTTTTGAATTCACACGCTGCTGCAGTGGACGTCTACCGAGCTCAAGCTTCTCTGCAACATGCCAATCGTCAGTGCCGAGAATCCGTTGACTTCCAACGTGGTTGTCGTCAGTCTCGCACGACTGAGCCCTGTCGACCTGATGCCCGACCGGTATTCGTGCCACATGAAGATCATCACCAAACTCAAGCAAATCCGCCAGATGCAAGTGTCTCGGACTGGAGGCAGCTACACCATCGACGTGTATACTACATCGCAGTCGACGACCCGCATCCCAACGAGGTTGGTGGCCACCGACGCGGCGTTGATCGCAGCGAAGGAGCAGCAATCCGTGACACTTTTTAGCCGCCCTGATGTCCACATCGAGAAGCAGTTCGCCGACTTCATGAAGCTCCGCGACGAGCTGTACGACGCCTGCCACACCGGACCCCACCTGTACATGAACTGCAGATTTTGCAGCGAAGTGACACGCTATCTGCTTTTGAGCGCAGTGCTGCCGGGTGCGCTACTGACGTGGATGCTGCCGCCACGCCAGCGAACCAAAGCGGTGCAGAGGTTCGTCGAGTCCCTCTTATTACTGGCAGTTTCTTGCCCAGTGATCGACTCTCAAGCTTGCACTTGTCAAGAGAAGCTCCCAAGGAAGCTACACCAGTTCCTCTTCGAGACTTCAGCTTGAAGACTCGCGCTGCGATTTACCAAAACTCTTAACGTTAATTAAAGTATGCTAATCCCAACACTTTACAAGCAACAAGTTCATACGCACTGTATAATAGCAAATGCATGCAGATGAAATATAATAGCGGGACAACGGTCGTGGATCCACACGTTGCAAAGCACCGGACCGTTCGCATTCAGCGCTACGAGACGGTCCAGTTGAAGGTCGCGCAGGACCGGAACCAGTCCTGTGCTCACTTTTGGACTTCCTCGCTGCTGCACTCGCCTCCTGCAGCAAAGCTCCATTACGAGCATGACGAGCGTTCAGTGGCAAGCTTCGGCCACCGTCGTAGTCGGTGGTCTCGCCCGACTCACTCCGATGAACGTCATGCCCGAGAAGTATTCGCGCCACATGCAGACCGTGACCAAGCTCAAGCAGATTCGCAGTGTACTGGTGTCGTCTACCAGCAAGAGCAGTTACGCTATCGACGTGTTCACTCCGTGGCACTCCACATTACGCATCCCGACGAGCTTGAAGGCCGTGGCCAAGGAGTTGCAACGTCCAGACGCCCACGTCGACAAACAGTTCGCCGCCTTTGTCCATCTGCGCGACGAGCTCTACGAGTCCTGCAAGACATCGCACCCCACCATGGACTGTCCGTTTTGCAGTGAGGTGGCTCGCACTCTGCTGCTCGGAGCTGTGCTCCCGGGTACGGTGCTGACCCTAGTGCTCTCCCAGCACCAACAAACCAGGGCAGTGCAGCGATTCATGGAATCCTTGCTGGTTCTTGCTGCGTCCTGTCCCGTTATCGACTCGGACGCTTGTCCATGCCAGGAGAAGCTCCCGCGACAGCTCTTCAAGTTCCTCTTTGCGGACTCGTTGCCTTGAATACGCCCGTCGGTGTACGCGCGAATGTTCTCTATCTATCTATCTATCCCTACTTATGCAAGTGTCCTCTATGATACCAACGATAAATAAAAAACTATTCCGACACAAGCTCAAACCATGTCCGCAGCGGCATTTGAACTGCAGAGTCATCCCTGAACCTGGCCCAGTTGGTTATACACCGTCGTTGGTAGTACTATTGTTCACCGTTGGCGTGAACAAGTGCACGACTGCGTGCTGCTATCACCACCGCGCAGCGTGTGGGAAGCAACATAACGTCAAGTCTAGGCGCATTTCCACAACTGACTTTGAGAGGAAGGTCTCACTTCTAACAGTCCAGACCACGACACACTATTGAACTGTTGCCTAAACCCTGGCGCCCGAAAGCCACAACCGATGGGGTCTCGGACGAAATGTTCATGAGGCGTTGACGCCCGCTGGCCTGAATGTTTGTAACCAACCAGCCAGGACGCGCAAAGCGTTAGGCTCGGACGAGCGTTCTTGAAGCAAATAATTTACGCTTTAAAACCCGAGCGTTCTCGATGCTCGTTCGCAATCGCCGTCTCTAGTGGCCAGGAGCGAGTTCAAGTCACCAAGGTGGCGTTCGGAAGTGTTGGTTGCTCGGCGACGCCATGCATCACCGGTCGCTAACTTAACATTCGCTCGTCCTCCTCGTCCAGCCAGTGACTAATCCACCACTGCCAGTCGAGCATCCTCTCTCCAAATACTATACTTCCACCTCCTACATCATCAACGGACAGTGATCCGTCGGCGTAGGCAGCCTCCTGTTCACTCTGGACAGCAGCCTCGGCTGCACAGGCCCAAGCTCGTTCTCGCCAACGAACAGACCTGCTCGTTTCCTCTCACTCGCTTCTGAAAAGTCCGAGGCCTTCTGGCGACACAGAGTTGGACCGCACGGAGGCGGTGGCCCGAGGTTGCCAAAGTCAAAGCTCTCGGGCGTCTCCAACCTGTTGTTTCCTGTCTCCAGCGCCTTCTGTCCATCTTCTGCTCGACACGCGACGCACCACTCGCCTCTCGCCCGGATGCACTCGCAACACCGTATCGTCGCTGCACGCCACAGTGAAGATCCCTGTGACGTCCTGCCCGCCCGTTCTTCCTCGTTCCCCGCCTCTGGGAGCATTTTGCGGCCTGCGTGTTGGTCCAGCGAGACAAATTCCCCCGGACGTGGCTAAATCGCGCTTTTCGCCGCCGAATTTCGAGTTGCCGCGCGCTGCTCCCACTCGCACGACGCTGCCGAGTTCGCTGAAGCCCCTACCCGCTCGCTGCTGCTCGTCGTCGCGTTGATGTCCTCTATAAGCGCTCGTCGATGCTGCTACGCTATTGTGAAAATGGTCAGCTCAGTTTTAGTTTAGAAATGAAAAACCTCGCGGTATAAAACCTCGATTACCATCATTCAGAAGTAAAAACTGATGAAGAGAATGGAGATGACTGGAGGCAGGACACAGATGCGAGGCGTTGGTTTACATGACAGGATTTGCTGCGGCTTCTTCTGGAATCAGGACATCGCTGTGTGACTCAACTCTCTGACAATGCCGCTCGTTGACATGGCGGGCGCTTCAAGGCGAGAGCATCGCGGAGCTACATGTACTGTGTTGACGATGAAAACAGTTGACATGTGAAGTGGTTAACATCGCCATCTGATTGGCCGACTGGAGGTTTCCGATTTTCACTGATGGCTACAGTTTTGAGTGTCGAGCAATGGATACATGTATCCTTGGCAGCACCAAGCGCGACTTGCTGCCAACATCATTGACAAGCGCCCCGTATTCTATTTTGCCTAGAATTGTTGCCTTTCTTTTTCGGACCATACAGCTATGATACGTGTACTGAAAGTAAAGTTCATGTTTCTGTAGATGTCCAGGTTGTCCTTGGTCATAACTAAGGTCATTCTCATGCATTTAACTCCGTCGTGTCGAATGTTTGTGCCGACAATATCACGTGCGAGCTGGCACTGCGCGAAGCGTGGTAAGATGCAGTGTGCACCGTTCATACTATCGTGGTTATCATGGACGAGGTCGTCGTGGGACTTTGCATTAACTGTGAAGGAGACGGCGGTGACTTCGAGTTTTAGCTGCGCTTTCACCAATTAATGATTATCACGAGACCAGCCCCAGTGATCCATTTGTGAAAACAATAGCGCGTACTCGGAACTTCAGTGGTTGAACCAGAATCGGGCTGAGAGGTGCACGCAGAACGCAATGATTAATGTAGCTCACGGCTGCATTCATACTGTTCGATGGTTGCATTTACTGCATTTTGACTACGCTGGCTGCGGATGCACAAATGAGGCTTTCCACGCGCGCCAAGAAACGGATGATGGATCTCTCAATGATCCAATAGCTCCCGAGTCGGAAAGCGTTGTCCTGCGCGCCTACCAGAGCAGTTTGATCACCGCTTCCGTACCCAAGGTGACATTGAAATCACGGCCATGCTGCCACATCCCCGAATTATGTCCAAGCCAGCACGCATGTGACAGATCGTGTTGATGTGGTCTGTCACGACCAATATGTCTGCCATCTTCGACAGCATTTCATACCTCGTCATTGCTGGAGGCACAGTCTTCTAAGCTGAGGGTGCTATGCCTAGTTGAATGAATGTCGACGGCATTTCGCTTTTGATCATTGCTTTGAGTAGTACTTCAAAAAGAAGTAGTTTACGAGCATCCTTTTCATCACTACACCGTACTTGTACGTGGGTTAACAAGCGAGTCGTGAACACACCATAATAGCCTTGAGTTGAGTCAACGAGTTGTGCTTCGCCATGAAACGATCCATCTGAGCACTAATAACTTCTAGTGCCACACACCGACAATCGAACATGGTATCATCCGGCAACTTGCAGACCCAATACCTGCATTCATTTACACAACGCCATAAGCTCCACTGAATGCGAGAACCGTGCTTAACATGTAAACGAAGAGAAGAGCAAACCGACAGCAACAAAATCTCTATTACAGTACAGAGTGGTGGATGTTGAAGTGAATAAGCCGATAGTATAGCTATATCATACATGCTTCTGACCGTGTGGTGGTTCCAATTGATATAGATATGTGCGAATCCCATTAGAGCAAACCAAGACCGTACTTACACAGGATCATTTCTATAGTACCCTCTATTCTACTTTCTTTCCAAACAGCGACTCTCTCCAGATACCGCCACCAGGCTCGTCTCTGCCTGACCCTCCTCGTCCTGTGGTGAGCGAGGTGGACGGAGACGAGTTCTTCGATGCGGTGGAGAGCTCCACGTTTCGGTCGGTGCAGGTAGGTGGCAAACGCCGCCGCCTCAACGACCT
>AWVV02001422.1:0-27359 GCA_000500205.2 Phytophthora lateralis | reverse complement strand
TCGTCGGGCCCACGGACAAGAAGCACCGGACGAGGTGGAGTAGCAGCATCGACCATGCTGTTCTGTATATCAAGTTTAAACTCAACAGCTTTTGCTGTTGCGTCATTCACGTCGAACGAGAAGTAGACCCACTCGCCAACTGCAAGCGTAGTCTTGTCTGAGGTCTCAAATGCCACGTATGAAGACGAGTCGCCCCCATTTAACCGCGAAGCCCCTGTAGGTTGGGATAAAACTACCCGCATTGGCTTGAGTGTGCAGTATCGACCTGCAGTTCCTCCCTTGCATGTGCACAACTCACTTGATTGTGTACTACACACACCTCCGTTTAAACAGACACTCAAACTGCCGTCATCTCCAGCAGCGTCACTCAAATAACTGCCGCTACCACTTGATATCGACGCATTAGTCTTATCCACGACGGATTTGAAGGCTGCCACAAGTGCTGGCGTCCTGCAACTCGCAGCTACATTGACGGTTAGACGGTATCCGAGAGCCCCGCGGGCATATTCACTATTGTGGACCCCAATGTAGTAGAGTCCCGAGCTGAGCGTGGAAGTTGAACGAGTGAGTACAATTTTTTGAGTCGAGGATGCGGAAGCCCAACCGTTTACATCAGCAAATTGAACCGAGTCGGACGAAGTGGAAGACGTTAGGAATGTCTTGGGCAGCGTATCCCGACGGATAAAAAACATGGCATCTCCTTCTGACGAGATAATGTCGAGGTTGGCGACAAGAACCTTCCAATTGTCTCGAACCTGAAGTGTATACAATGCCCACGCACCGCGTGCAATCTGCAAGTCCAAAAGACCGGCCTCCACCCGAAAAGGGCTTGTGAAATGTTGTACATATGCCACGGATGGTCGAAGTACCTGACACAGAGCTTGACTGGATGTCGCTGGCGGATCAAATGAAAACGCCTCATCACAAACACAGGCTGGTTCACCGTCTCCACTTACTTGGCACACGCCATTCCCATAGCACTCGGACGTGCTGCGTAGAGCATTGGCACCAATTGATACTGATGCGATAGAAGGATCCGATGATGAAGTGTTTGGCAGATTGAACGAACCGCTCCATGCAGTAGCGTCTGAGCATAATCCTAGGTCTTGGCAGTCCGGACCGCACTTCGGCGTACTGCAATCGTCGCCACTCCAATAGCGATGACAACTGCATACACCAGGGATTATTCGACCACAGATTCCGTGTCCTGAACAAGTGACACCTCGACATTTGTCTGTCTCCACGCGTAGGTTGACAACACTGCTCCCAGTCGAAAACCCGAGAAGTGATACGTAAAAGTAACCGGGAACTCCTTGCACAAAAGCCTCCGTGGCTTTGCTACAATAGCGGGACGTCGAGTTGATCCCACGTGGAAACTCGCTTAGTGTCCCGCAGAGGTGAATTTCATCCTTGACTTTCGCTTCGTTAGTACTTTCAAAGCGTACGGTGCTGGATGTTAGAGCGGTCGGGAACTTGTCATCAAAAGAGCCGTACAAGTCTACATCACTCGTGATAGCAGCCCCTGACGGAAATTCAACAACAAAGGTCACATCGTAGCTGCTCGACGCCAGATAAAATTTGAAGAATGCGTACTCCTTGGAACCAACAGTGACGGAAATTCCACTGGATGCTCCACTAAACTCAATCACGGTAGGAGTTTGAGCAACAGAGCAACTGGCGCCCCTGTAGCCTTGAGCGCATGTGCATGCGCCAGACTCACAATTGCAACTACCATGAATACCACAGGACGCAGTAGTACAACCGGGCACACACTCACAAAGAGCACCCCAATAACCTTTGCGGCAGGTACACGTCCCAGTATCCGCATCACACACTCCGTTCCCAGAGCACTGCGATGTTTTTTTGCTGTTGTCACCACTAGGACATACCAGATCTGAGCAGCTAGGCCCCGAATATCCGCTAGAACACGTGCACTGTCCTGTACTGCGGTCACACACACCATTATGAGTGCCTCCACACTCCACCCCTTTGTCATTACTCGGACACGCGACCCCAGAGCAATTATCTCCCACAAATCCTGGGAAACATTCGCAAACTCCACTGGCAAGGAGTATGCCATTGCCAGAGCATTTGTCTTCCAACAATTGGCACAGCTGCGTGCTCGGAGGGCATATGAGTTTCCCCTTGTATCCATCGACCTTCACTTCGCCACCTTCAACGGGGCACTGCACCTTGACCCCACCGACGGACATTATCAGCGTCGTTGAAGAGCACTCTAGCACTTTGTAGCAAGTGGGGCGCATGTCTGACGATTCCCTAGAAGAACGACGGAGGCTGGATTCAAAGCACTTGCTTGATGATCCTACTTCTTCCATGTCGTCATCTGTGACAGTCGATGCACGTCCAATACCACGACAATCTCCATTATTGTACCCACGATAGAATGGACAATAGTCCGCGTAGGTATCACGACCACCAAACTTAGGGTCTTGGAAATACTGAAACCCTGCGGGGATGCTCGAGCTGTAGCTAGCAACGTTGCAATAACCTTTAACATTGAAATCGGCAGTGCAACCGCGTTCAGAGCTGTCGGTGCAGATATAGCGGTCGCTCCACTCGGAACACTTGGACTGTGCCATGCCACAGCCTTCGTGGTATCCCCAGGCTAATGGCTGCGCCTGGGCGAACCCAGTCACCTCGTACCAACCACTATCCGCAAACAATGCTAACGTGAGAGCAGAATACACGGGGTCATAGGCGCTTATTGCGCTCATGTACTCGTTCATGACGACACGCTTCTCCCAGTGAGAGCTGAATGACGCACTTCCCTTTTCCCCGTTTTCCAGCTCTAACCCAGCATTAACCCAATCGAAGCAGTTGAAGTGCTGCTTCGTGTACTTCACCACCTGCGGGGTTATGATTTTACTCACGACAACTCCTCCGTTGCGTTGCGCCTGCGAGACTACGTTTTTGTACCCCCATGACGCACCATTACGCGGCTTTCGATAGTTTGCGAATAACCTCTGGGAAAAAACGAGTGCGTGCGTCATTTCATGCAGTGCAGTACCCACTTGTTCGGTGCGGCTCGCACCAACAGTACCTGACGGGTTGAGACGTGAAGGGCTGAAATTGGCTTGGCCTGAAATGGGTCTACCGAACTGGTCAAGGTTGCAAGGCAATGCCCAGGCGATGACGGAGCCCGTAGTAGGACGCGCTGTAACGTGCAGCAAATAGTCCGCGTTCGCCACGCCTACGGAGCGATACTCAGCTGGCATGGAGCGCTTGCAGCAAGCCCAATCGGTTTGGTTGGAGCACGACATCCCAGACACCACCAAGTTTCCAGCCACGCGTTTCACGGACAGTATACTGCCGAAGTAGGTCGCGATCGTTTTGAGGAGAATAGACGTGAGGAACTCCTTCTTGGCTGGAGTAAGGATGTCTCGTTGAGAGCACGTGTAGTTAAGATTATCCACTTCGACGATCTCTCCAGGCTCTTCGCACTTGTAGCCAGGATCACTTGATATCAAACATAACACGATAATCATAAGAATAAGCCACCGCCACTTCCAGCAATACAATATTGGATAGTAACTTACGAGTAGAGCTTGGACACATCGAAGGCAATTCGAAGCGGTTGGTACGCGGTAGAAGTGGCCATTGCTTCGAGTTTGCGTTGAGAACTCGTTGTTGTTATGCCAATCGCATCGAGAAAAGCGTTTACAAAGTAACTTTGCGCGGGTAACTGTGTCGGAGATTCATCTTCGTCGTCAAATATCTGTGGATTCACGATCGAACTCCTGTCCACCGTGCGTTCAAACTCGTCGGCTTTCTTGTCATGAATGCAGTCGTGATGATGGTGATGCTGCGATTCCATCGGTGTAGCTGCTGCAAACGCTACGAAATGGGCTGCAACAGCTATCGCGTACCACAATATCTGTTTCGAGGCCCGAGAACGAGAACGTCTAGCGTCTGACGTCTTCCTTAAAGCCTCAACCAATCTGCTTTGCGTCATCGCGGCTCGAATCGCTTTGCCAACCGTGAGCAAAGTACCACTCGGAAGTTTCATTTACACAAAAAACTGTCGGCAAATAGAGAGCCACGGTTGAAAATGGCGGTTATCCAGCGCTGTCCATCTTTAGTGGATATTTGTGCTAATACTGTCGTCCACCCAACGAATGATGTTGCCTTCTGCATCTCCCGAAAGCAATTGGCGCTGCTCTGGGCCGAGCGTGAGCGCAGTCACTTTCGCACGATGGTCGAGCAGCAGTTTCAGGATGTAAAGCTGACAGGAAGGAACAACTTGCTTGCGTGCATTGGAGGAAGCACTCACTGAGATGGGTACGCTGGCCGGGTCTGTCCGCTTTGAGCTGCTTGGCGAGACACAAGATACCCCAGAGCCACTCGCGGATTGCAGCGGGTTGATCTTTTCAGCTGCTATAGTCTCTGCATCCAGAGCATCCTTCTTTTGGCGTGCCAAGTCGGCAGGATACCGGAGCCCCCAAAGTGCAATCGCACCGTTTGTATGCCCTGTGACGGCTATTACGCCGCTTTGCCACGACTCGCAGCGAGTCGATAGCGCACATGTCTAACCAGAAAACACAGTATTGTTAGTTTGTGAACATAAGGCAAGTATTTGTGAATTGCTTACAATTGCTTGGAGCCCAAATGCAGATGAGCCTGATGCCGCGAGAAGGTCGCCATTGATGCTCCAAAGCCGCAGCTCTGAGTGAGTAGTCGTTAATACGTTTCCGTTTGCACCGTTAATAGAGACGTGAGCTACGGTTGTAGCGTGCCCTGCCAATTCCTGTAGCAACGCACGCGTTCGCAGATCCCACAGCAGCACACTGCGGTCTGACGAGGAACTTGCGATCAAATTGAATTCCTAAAGCATGCAACAATGGAACATCAGACCCCCAAAACGTATTGGTGATCATTAGGACAGGAACTTACCTTGTTGATAGCGACGCAGACGACAAAGTCAGTGTGGCCAACGAGCTTTGCTGCTTGCTTGAATACTCGGCGTCCATCTGAGGTTTTTGAACACTCAATCAAATTTACAACTGCATCTTGACCCCCAGTCACCAATAATGTACCATCTTCAGAGACTGCTGCGCAGTTAACGCCGTCATGGTGAGCTCCCTCAATAATGGCTAGAACCTTGTGGCCTTCGCGGTACCGACCAGCGCTCTGTTGGTGAACGCGAAGCTTCATGAGGCCACCGTTGTTCCCCCAATCCAAATATTTTGCGAATCGCGGAGGCATAAAGGTACATCCAAAGCCCTGGCATTGCATTTTGTCGTGAATTAGTTTCACGTCACCGACTGCTCCTCCATTCAACTGCGCGGAGACTACTGAGTGCTTCTTCATAAACACGTAGTCTTTCCCGATCGACACAAGCGCTGGTGCTAAAGGGGTATGCCATTTGACGTAAGTCTCAATTGTGCTAAGCGTGATTCCATCATACTGATGTCCAACAGAAGGATTCATTGATGGGGCCTCCGCAATTTGGGCAGGAGCTGGTGTAGCGGCGAGCAGCGTGGGCACTTTCCGCGGTGGGTGAGGGCTTGAAAAGAGACGTGATGGAGTTTGCCCAAAATTTTCAATTTGTGCCAACGTTGCTGTACGCATTACCGGGTCCGCGATTTTGTCGATGTCAACTGTGCCTTCATAAGTGAAGTGCATGAACACATTCTGAGCGTCTACTGCAGTTTGCCCAGTTTGCTTGGCACCAAACACGAGATCAATCCATTCATGGAGATGTTCTGATACATACTTGGACTCGAGAGCTCGCCGATTCAGACGCACGAACTCGCGCGGGTCTCCGTGTGCCCATGGAGGCAGAATAACATGGCTTACCTCCTCACCACTTTGCGTCGTGCCAAATGCACAGCCGTTGGCATTGTGCAGAAACTCAGGGAAATAAAAGAACTCGGGAATGAGCTCGCGGACATCTTGCAGATTCTCTCTCGAGGCCGATGCCCAGGACGATGAAACGCTCCGAAAAAGGCGATCTGGGTGATCAAAGACCCCTCCCTGCAGCTCCAACGCTAAGGTCGTGAAAGGCTCCAGACGGATCAGGTAGTTGACCACGTAGGCAGAGCACGAATAGTGCGTACCGTAGTGAAAAGCTGGTGTCCCCATTGGTCCATCGACATCCATGTCTTGGTTCATAGCTGTGTAGCGCTCAGAGAACTGTGCAGCTCGACTTGGACCAATCGCTCCCATCGGTTTTGATAAATCGCGGAAGGTATCACGCGTGTCCAAATCCAGAAAATCGCTTGTATAGTCGGCGATCACCCATGGAAATACCGGGTACTGTGTGATATCATTAAAACTGCGCCCAGCCAGCGTGTTCAGGTGGATAAGGTACTCGAAGTTAGACATGGACCCTCGTAACCAACGCTTCGTTACCGCTTGGCGAATCCGCTTGCTAGACGGCACCAGGGATCCCGTACGAAGTACAGGGCTCCAGAAAATGCTGTTAACCAATGGCATTTGGAAGAGCGACTTTACAACCTCTTCTCGGTCTGCACAAGTTTCCAGTTGGAGAAAATAAGTTGAGCCGAATGTGTCGAAGAACTCGATACCAACTGGGCGAAGCTGATACTTGATGCGGCAGAACTGTTTGACGTTTGAATACTTGATACTCCAACGAGAGCTTGTAGCTGTTGTAAAGGAAGAGGCCGATGGTATAACATTTCCAGGATAAGTAGGCAGCTCTGTCAAAGGTACAACCGTAAAGAATTGTACGCCGCTGGCCTTAGATTGAGAGAACCCCAAATCAGTCATCGCTGCGCGCAATAGTGTCTTGGTAGTTTTTCTCTTCCCTCCAGTTGGAGTGGTCGTTGCCTTATCACTCAGAGAGTTTCGCTGGCTAGCACCATTTTCCCCTTCGATACTGAAAAATATGGTGGTGGGCTTGTTTGCTGCATCGATTTCTACGCTCGTGTCACCATCGGTAACCAGGTCGTTGTACAACTTACCATACCCCCCGATAAAGTACAATCCGGATCTACAAATGATGAAGAGACCAGGGATTCCTCCCATACCCGCGATATACGTTGCATTGTAGCTTCGTATTGGCGGGTAGTCGTCGCGCCGAAGGAAGCGTGCAATAGCCCCGTAGACAGCATCCGATGACGTATCCATTTGCTTGTTCTGCTCTGCTTTCGGTGATGTTGGCTCTGACAGCGAAACGTCCACGGAGCTACCTTCTTCGTTTTCAGCGTGGGTTACATGTTCTTGTCCAGAGCTCGATATTTCTACCTCCTTAATACCTGCAGACCCATCATCAGAGTCATCACTTTCGACATCATCAACGAAATTTCCTGATCCAATTGCTATTTCGTCTTCACCTTCATCGTCTGAACCATCACGCTCCACTTCAGTGTCATTCTCCACCAAAGCAGTCACTTTGAGCCGCATAGTCCGAATACTCTCCTCGCGCACTGAACAAAGCGCATACTGTGTCGCCTCGGCATCAGCTGCATCAAACATTGTCGACTGAATGGGGTTTCCATTGTCTCCAGATTCTTGAATAAAGCGATCAATATCAGCGAGGATGGACGGTGAAACACCCATAGTGCGCTTGTCGTCATTCTGTTCCAATCCATTGAAGAATGAAGTATAAAGCAAACGCGCCATTGCAAGTGGTGTCAATTCTCCATAGTTGCATTCGCTCTGCCCTGGTTCCTTAGTGCTGACAAAGAGCTCTCGTGTTGAATCCAGCTTGCAACTACTCAGTATATTTTCAAGAATGTGGAGAATGTCATCGCCACTAGTCGTTATGGATTGTTGGTACGCAAATTCCCTGAAAACATCCACAGCTTCGTGAAATTCTAAACTTCGTCGGAATATCTCGTTTTCAAAGTTCTCAATCTTGCTTGAAGCTGATAGATAAGATGACGACGACTGAGAGTCTTCCGTGCTCTGCGTTAGCTGACCATCTATTTTATCTGGCTGATTCTCGTTATTCTCAGTCAGGTTTTGCTTTGGTCTTTCTTCGGAAATGTAATCTCGTATAATTCGAAGTCTCATCCGTTGGGGACCCTCCGTGGTGTCCAGGCGATAACCAAGTGATCTGCGCTGGAATAAGCTTCGCTCTTCAGAGACGAAATCAGATTCACAGTCTCCTGACATGGTTTGCCACTTTCCCGTTCGCCAAATGTTTCGTGTAAATGCGAGGCGCAACGAAGTTTCATACCACTGAGATAAACCATCATTCATAGACTCCAGCGCGCTATCTTTAAGGCTTGAAAACTTTACAACAGCCTTTTTCGCTATCATGTCGCGGCGATCGAGCTCAGATTCAAAGCCATCGTACATTTGGCTGGCACTGATCATTTTTTTGACGTCAAGTCGGGCAGGGAAATTAAGTTGAAGCGTTTCTCGAGCGTCCACACTACTCGAAAGCTTCTGGAGGCTGATGCACGACAAAACGACCTCTTGTACGTGGCGGTATATCGTGTCAGTTCTTGTAACTAAAAGGTCTGTCAGTAAAGCATTATTTTCGGCAAGCCAAAGTTGGAATTGACACCAGATCTCTTGGTTGAGTCCAATAGCGTCACTATTCGCTTCAGCCCTCGAACTCTCCGATTTTGTTTCGGTAGTATGCAACACATAAAGCAGTCGATCAAAACCGCCATGGAACATGTCAACAGCGGCCTCTTTCTTCGTCGACGTGATCGTATGCAACAGAGAAGTGCGTGGTTCTGCGATTAACAGTTCCTTCAGCACGTTAAACCGTTGGTCGATTAGGAACTGCCACATAACGATTGCTGTGTGGCGAACTTTCCCCGCGTCATCCATCAGCATGCCGAACAGTAGTGAAGCCAGCGAAAGGATAAAACTGCGATCCGACTCGATGCCAAGACCAAACTCTTTGTGAGCGTTTGCGCTCAGGCTTCGGACACGGTGCATCCGGCGTGGCCGTCCTGATGATGCATTACTACTACTGGGATCAAGTCCTCCAGTGGCCTCGCTGGTCGAACTTTGTGACAGAATGCCACAAATCACTAACCCTTGCCAACTAGGCTTCTCCAGAAGGATATATTTCCACTCCACTAGATAATCCAAAAGCTGTGGTGAGACAGCAGTATCTTTATGCGCACCCCCAAGCTCGTTCAATAGCACAGTCTGTGCAGAATAAATTAGGGATCCATAGAAAAACTGTTGCTCATCGACACCGAGCACTAGTGTAGTCGTTGGCTCAGCACAATTTTTACAACAACTCACTAATAAACGAAAAGCCTCCTCCCCGAAGCAAGTGCCGTGTGCTCTTTCAAGGGTTTCAGTGTGTGCAAAGGTTGCACCTGAAGGAGAGGTATCAGCTGTCTCGTTCAAATGATTGTCTTCATCCGCTAGATACCGAGCAAGCGCAACACAGACCGTGCAGACGTTCTTCATTGATACCAACGCGCAATTCGTTGTTATTGCCGCCTCTTTCTCAATGATATAGTTTAGGAGAGCCAACCAAAACGTTTGGCCACTCACACGTGACAACATTGAACCATCTAGCCGTAAAATACTCTCATCAAGAGTTTCCAAGTAGAGCATCATCAAAGACCCGAACTCGTCGCTGCCAAATAGAGCTCGAATCATGATCGTTTGAGTCAGATTCACACACGCGCTAGCTATGGAGCTCAGTCCACTGACTTCGTCTTTCATAGTTTCAATTAGTCTTTCAAATGACGCGTATGGAGCATCGATGACGGAACAGCTGTCAGGTTTTGTTTGGCAACTGCTTGAACGCGGGGTCTTATCTCGAGCATTATTATCCAAATAGGTGCACAGACATTCCACTATAACCCGAAAGATCGTTCCACTCGACTTGCACATAGCAGCAAAAAAGGAGGGACTTGTTTTCACCTGGCACGCTATTTTTCCTAGCACGTTCACATTCACTTCAGCAGCAACAGGGTTGCAGGCTAACTGACAATTATGTAGCAGCAACTCTCCAATCAAATCCCATACCTGGTCAACGCACTTTTCGGGGCATTCCAGCGCCTTGCCTAAAGGGGGCGACGAAAGTGAACGGGAGGCTAAATCAGTAGGCGAAAGTTTATCAGGATCGTTGTAGCTGGTATCACCGACAGGAATACTGAAAACATAAGCCAGTAAGGGGATATATGCACAGCAATCGGTACTATATTTCAACAGTACCCTCTTCAATCTCTCCAACAGCACCGTCTTACACAGCAAGTGGTCTGCGAATGCCACGTGCAATTGAGCCAGTGATAACAGAATCCGAATTACTAGAAGTGCTTCTGCAGAAATCCAGCGACCGCTGCTATTTTCTTGATCGATCACGTCAAGAAGTACACTTGCAAAACCGTCAACGGGGTAAGTCGAAGAAAGTCCCTTTCCGAACTTTGCACTACTTTCTGATACTGGCGAGCCCAACGTTGCAGTCTCGAGACTATTTTCAACACGCCTGTCATCTCGCTTCTTGGTTGCTGAAACAGTACCTTCACGGTGCAAAATAGCCTCGATAATAGTATCGGAGAGACCCTGTACACCCAAATATCCACTCCTCGGGGCTGGATCTGTTGTTCCATTGTTCGGACCATTTATCGAATCATTCTCAATCTCATGGAGTACAAATTGAAGAAGTATCACGCGAATTGGACTGTCACGAGTGTGTATGGCGGTACTCGTCATTGAAAGTAATATCATCTCGGCTATACCATAGAAGTCATCCACGTGGCTTTCAATTCTTAAAAATGCGCGTAATAATGACAAAGCATACTGCAAAATTGCTTCAAAGGTGGGTTCTGTGAACTTTGGAAAGCACCACCGCATTTCCAGTGCAGTATCTGAGTCCATTTCGCACTCTTCGTTTCCTAGTTCTGTCACGTACGTAAGAATCCACTGCAGCAGCCCTGCTCTTCGTAATTGACGAGCATTAAACACTGCGTTGGGGTTCGACTCCACCAGCAAGTCCATTAAAAGCGAAACTAGCTGGCACTGCAAATGATGCGGCATTTTTTTGCGGAACTCGGTACTCAGCACAACCTGGGTTAGAGCAACAACATTTACAACCACTGGGTGCGCCAGGATCTTACTAGTGGTGGCACCTGCATGGGTTGTCGCGTACGGAACAAGCTTTCCCGCTACCGCTAGTCGTACGACGCATCGAAGCGCTTTCTCATTAATCAAGTGCACACGTGTGCAGAGAAGCGATGTGATGAAAGCATAACCGTTGGAGCCGATACACTCTGCTAAGCACGCCGGGTTGCGGCGCAATACATTTACCAGCATCTTCAGAACCAGGTAAAAGTCGCATTGATGACTGGCCCGATCTAAGAGTGGGAATAAGACTTGACCAATACCTCCGACATAAGGAAGAGATCGGGCCAAATCCAAGTGACAAGATCGAGCACAGTTAATATAATGCGCCTGGGTGTTCATTAATACTGGCGTGCTGGAGCGATCGCTGCACGACGTATTCAGCGTGAAAAGAACGGTATCTGCTGGAAGCTTTGAATTTCCGAGAAGAGACTCAATTTCAGATCCAAACGAGCTCAGGGCACAGTCCTGGCTTATGAAGCTCCGAAAAGCTGCCACTTTATTCTTCATTTTTCTCGAAGGAGTACCAACGCCCCCAGCAGCAAGACGCAATCCTTCAGCAAGCTCCTCTTTTTTTGCGATCATAGATTCCGCAATCGAAGCGGCACTAGTCGCGACCATATCATTCGCGGTATTCTGTGCTGACCCAGAACCGGAACCCAAGTCATTCCAATCGCGCCACTGACGGCGGCATGACCGCCCCAACCTCGAAAGTTGCAGTCTCTGAGCAAATTGTAAGATTTCAATGCCGCGGTCAGCTGCTCGAGCTAAGTGCGAGCTCGCCAGCGCTTCTGGCCAATCTCCCACTGATCGATATGCATGACCACTGAACTGGTGTGCAAACGTGGGACCCAGGGAAAAGATAGCGGAGATAGTCCTACTTGATACAACTTCATCCGTTAGCCACATCGGTCCTGCTTTCCACGACAATGCTGAATGAGGACTACATACTTGCGCATCACTACCCACAAAGGCTTGAAATGAGCCCACCGAGGGAGCAGATGGGTAGTTTAACTTCTTTGTTGCTACTTCCATTCCATCAATGTACACCGTAACCACAGAACTGCCAACGACAGATTTCCGATGCGTGAATGCGAAGTGATGCCAGTCGCGCTTTCGATCTATCTGGGCGAGTTGTGAAACATTGATATCATCGCAATTGAGGCTGGAATTGTCACTACAAGAATAGCGATCATTGGAAGATACAGAGGGTCGAAGACCACCAATTGCCACAGACTCGAACACGACTGAAGTGCGCTTTGGATTCGCATTTATGCTAGGCCCAGAACTTATAGCACCGGTATTAAAGCGAAGAAACCCAGTAGATTGCTCGAAAAATGCTCGAACGAAACACCCGGAAGACTCTAAAGAATAAATGGAAACGATGCAGGCAGACCCTTCCTCTGCATCACCTGTAACATTGCTTGCTGGACTTGGAGTAGATGCAGCACCATCACTAGCACCTCCAAATGAAGCAAGAAGAGTATCATCTGAGCCAGACCCATAATCTGTACCATTGAAACGTCTAGATTGCTCTATTGCACGCCACCACATGTCCATACTGTCTGCGTCGGCACAGCTTGCCAGACAACGCCCCGTAGTGGACAAAAAGAACCAGTCTAAGGGCCCTGCTCGAGAAAAGTTTAATACTTCCAACTCGGCGATAGCTTCTTGATTTTGAGCGGCACAATCACTCGAGCTAAACAGCGTCAAAGTTGTTCCCACCAGGACTCCATAAACATTCATTCGTTCTCCATCCACAACATCAAGCGTCACACTTAGATATCCTTCACATAGTGCAACAGACACTATAGAGCACGACTTATTTTCAAGCGTAGCGTTCGATGCACTTGAATCGGTTTTGGTAGTGCTTGAAATGGGAGCTACAGGAAATCGGAGCCAGCATGAAAAGGAATATCCAGATGACGGAGGCCACACACGATCAGCACTATTCACAATATGAACGTATCGCCCAGTTTGTTCGGTTCCCTGGGGTTTGCCCACAGATATATGCCGAATCGCAGGGTTTCGCAACACGCTTTGTAGCAAAAGCAGCCCTGTTTCAGGAAGGTCGTTGCCAGTAGTCGCCCCTGATGCATCCTCCCGGGTATTATGACCGCCAAGAAGCCTCGGCATTGTCTTCCCTGCGATTTCCAGAAACTCTTGCAAGCGAGGGATTGGAAGGTCCTCCTCTAATACAATCGACACGATCCACTTGGCAAGCAACGGCATTAACTGGTCCTCCATTCGTAACATTCTCTTAATTAGCTCTGGTTCCTGAGCCCATTGAAGGGCGCCAGCGCGAACAAGGCGGCCGACTTGGTCTTTCCTGCGAAGAATCGATGTATCTCCTGCGGTTTCGAGCATGGAGAACAGTTTGACCATTATATCGACGGCATCACTAGAAGGTAAGATTGGAAGAAGACAAAATATTATCTGAACCGCGTCTCCATTGAGTATTTCATGTTGTTGAGCATCACCAGCGATAATCTCCAGTATTCGCAGCAGAATCGCTTGTTTTTTAGCACTGTCAAGTGCTCCAGAGGTGATTATGCAGCTTGCAACTGTGGAATATCCTTCAATACCTTTGAAGTACTCGACGTTACTCTGCGAGCAAAGCGTGATGCATATAATCGCAAGAATTAAATCCATCATCTGAAATCCACGATCAAGCGTGTCACTCTGTGCAAGATCCACAGATGAGAGCATAGCGAGGAGGATTTCGTAACCCTGGCATCCTTTCCATGATGAAGCTATCATCAGCCCGCCCATTTTCAAAGTATCCATCAAAATATAAAGTAACAAGACCTGTCTCCACACAGCCCCTCGAAAACGTTGCAACAACTCTAAGATAAAGCTCAAATCCGACTCAACTCCAGTCTGTAGAAGCGTGGTGCTCGACACAAACTCACTTCCACGACTACTCACGGATCGCAAAATACCCGCAGGTTCCACAAAGGCAGACACAACTGCCAATTGGCTGCTTTCAAACGACCGAACTTCATCAAAAGGAGTCGACAACAAATCGCTTGATACCAACGCTTCTATAATAACGTACAGCGACTGGTCTATTCGCGATTCCCGATACCGAATGCATTCACGGGCGTTATTGCGTAACATTAAGCAAATTACATTGCCATATAACTCGAGATGAGGCTTGAGGGCGGTCAGAAGTTCCTGTAAAGTAGGCACGTCCGTAACTGGGGCTGAGGTGAAAGAAGCAGCAATCTGCTCTATCCATAGATAAATCCCGCGGTCCATTAATCCAAAGCCACTCAGTTCCTGTTTATATCTGTCCGCTTCACAGTTGCGTACGATCTTCATTAGACACTCGCACATTAAAGTTGAGAGCAACGCGCTCGGTCCTTCATCGAAAGCTCTGACCAAATCTTTGGGCGTAATCAGTGTGGAAGATAGACTGGCGCCAGTATTTTGTGCTTTCATATTTTCCATATCGCGTTGGGCGCTGAGAGGCCCATATGCAACAAGCATTCCGCATACAATTGATAATATTTCGTGAGGAAGGGCATCGTCAGGCTTTGCAGAGCAACAAACATACTCCACGATGCGCAAGATAATGACCTGAGCGTCATAGAACGCCGTAAACGGTAATTTTGTCAACAGCAGCGCCAGCGAACGGGTTTTCGGCTCAAGAAACACGAAATTGTCGTAATCGCTCGTGTATATGTGCAAAACGTTGGTAAGGAGCTGCAAAACGAGGTGCTCATTTCTACGTTTCGCCGCAGACGAGTACTCCATGTCAAGTTTTGCACTTCTCTCCGGCTCGGTGACGTAGTTTAACAACAAATCTCTCATTGCCGCAAAGGCATTTACATTCCGCGCACATAACACATTTCCACTCTCCAGACGCTCACTGCTATGGTTAGCATCCGACAAACGGGGTCCAAACAGCATAAGTGACGTCAACAAATCAAGAAATGCTGGAATTTCTTCCTCACTGCATGTATCTAAGAGACGTAGCAGTAATGTATAGCCACCACAAGTCTGGAACGCATCCAACAAAACAGGCGTAAATCGATGAGTCTTTTCCAATACGTAAACGACCGCTTTGAGGCCCACCCGCACGTCGTAACATGGTAAGCAGAATATCTCGGACGATTCGGGTATGGCGGAATTACTTTCACTCAGACCCGGTGGCAAGGTCTGAGATGCTGTAGTTGTCACGACTTCATCGCGATCACTCATACCTCGTATAGTCCGACTGAGGCCAAGTGCCTCGCTGACAGCGGCAGCAGCAGCATAATCATCAATACCGGTGTCATTGTTAGCATTCTGCAAGCGCTTGCGGGCCGTATCTTGATATCGCTCCAATGCTTGTGCTGCTGTTTCAGGAATTACGTTTGTAGCTAGAGCATAATTGGTCATCAGTTGAATCGACTTGGGGATGGTATTACAGTCTAGCAAGTACCATGCCAATCCAGCATTGAAATTTCGCTCAGAAACAGACATCAGCGCACGGCCGCAGAAATCACGAATAAATAACGCCATTGGCGGGTACTCTTCTGCCGTCAGAGTAAGTAGGTTCGGTAACTCGCACCGAAACGTATTCATCAATGTCTCATTTGATGCGATGGCAACCACGCAACTCATCAACAGCTGAAGCGAAGGCACCAGCATTGCAAAGCCAAGCGCTGTCTCGTCCTGCAATGCAGCATCTTCTCCGCCCGTTAAGGTCTCAGTCATGTGGTTTGTGTCGCCACCTCTTAGCATTCCTTGCAACTCTTCCATCACGGCAAAAGCGCGCATCTTAGAAATAAAATCCAGAACAAGCGATGGGAATGCGGTCTGTTCACAGAACGTGATCCCTTCCGGCCACGAGAAGTAGCTCCTTAACACGCCCAACGAAGGTTCGCCTACAAAATTAGACGTCACACAACAGTCAACAAAGAGAGAAATATAAAATACCAGTACTTGTGGACCGACATGACTGTTCCTGTAGCTTGTCCACGAACTGTGCGAACTCGAGCAGCTCTGCGCTGTGCCCCTCGCCGTCTACGATCCTCGCTATCACTGCTTTCACGCGAGCCGCGACACCGCGCATGGCCGCGTCCAAGTGTTTCAACGTCGTCTGGATGTAATTTAAGTATGTTATTACTTACACGATCACCAAATAATATATTACGAAGTTGCGCACTTGGTCGGCGGTGGAAGGAGGCAGTGCTGAGGGCAGCAGGAAGGCGCTCCAGCGCTTGGGGGTGGATGCGAGTGTGTCTGTCACTCCTGTGGGCGTAGAGGCCGCCCGCGGGCTCTCGGCGGACGGAGAGCGCGCGAAGATGCCGCCCAGGAGCTTCTTCATGGCGAATGGTCGGAAGTTGAAGTGCACAATGTGCATTTTGACCAATCAGAATTAGTCAAGTGTTCTCATTGCGTCCAAGTATGTATATACTCAAACACCGTGAATATTCAGATGTAGCCATCTCATGCACAACTGATTCATTGACTTGCTACGAGTGCAGCACCGCCTACAGGTTGGAACGACCCCATGGCGGACGAGACGGAGGTGGAGACGGTCACGCGCATCCAGGCCGTGGACATTCGAGACCTGTACCCGGAACTGGCGCCCGAAGACGTCACCTCGCGCGTGTGTCTGCTGTGCGCGGCCAAGCTCAAGGACAAGACGCACAACCTGACGCGGCATCTGGAGCGACACCACGCCGGCGCGCTGCTGCAGCTGCTGGAGCAGCGCAATCAGGCGTCGCCCAGCATCTTGGCCTCCAGGACCAGACGCGCACAGCAGGAGAAGATGGCAGTGGCTAGGCAGCCGGCGGGACACGTCGAGGACGCGTTGCTCAAGGCTGGGGACGCCAAGCTCGCGCTGGCCCGGTGGCTCGCACAGGAGCAACTACCCGTTGATCTGATCGAAAAGTCCGGCTTCCGAGAGTTCATTGAGGCGCTCAACGAGCAATTCAGTCCGCCCAAGAGCGACGAGCTGCGTGCGCTACTGGGCTCGCTGCTGACTGGACAGGATGACAGCAAACTTGGCATGGTCACGGACGCTGAATTGGCTACTGCGGTGGAGATGACGGCACTTCGAGCGACATGTCGCTGTAATGAAGACTCGTCGGTGGTTGCAATCAGCCGCGTCGCGTGCGATATTGCCGAGAGTGGGGAAGCTAAAGTGCGCGTTCTGCGAGCTGCCGCGTCGCTCTTTGACGCGCAAACGTGTCGGGGCAAAATCCTGGGCAAAAATGGTGTGCTGGGCAGGTCCTTCGTCGGCGTTGTCAGTGAGATCCAGCCGTACCAGACCGACGTTACCATGACAGCGCATGACCCCGTCAAGTTATTCGACAAGGTCGTTGCATCACCATACATCACCCGCGCGATGGCCAGTCAACAGGAAGGAGAACAGCAGCAAGATAACCACGCAGAACCTCCTCTTCACAGCTCGCAGAGCAGCACTTCATGCATCGGCGTGAGTGCAGCCAGTGGTGCAGTCGCCGAGTACATCGTGATGCCAATCTCCAACCTCTGCGTGGTGCCCTCTGTCGTCCCCGATGACCTGGCACTATTGGCCGACGACATGTCCGTGGTACTGTCCATCGTTAGCGAGTTGCAACGACGACACACCCGCAGCATCGCCATCCTGTGCGATGGACCTACAACGATTCTCTCCAACCTGCTGACAAGGTACTTGCACCAAGTTGTGCAGCTCGGCGCGCAGAGTCTGCACGTGTTCTCCACAGCTAGCACCAGCGGGACACAGCACTCCTCCGTCACACCTCTAGATATTTATCAGCCTGCAGCTGTGCGCACCGTCCTCTCGCGCCAGACGGAGCTGGCGCTGGACGCCGTCGTGGATCTCATCGGCTCGGAAGCGTCCGCCGAGCTCGCGACGTCGCTGGTGCAGTCCATGGGCTGCGTGATCCTCGTGGACCGCTCGCGGCTGGAGTTGAACCCGCGAGGGAGTGTGGCCATGGACATGAATGCCGTCGTGGTGCGCGAGCTGGAGCTCGTGAGCGTCCACGACTCGCGCGGCTTCCTGGAGGACGCGATGCAGTACCTCGCAGCGCAGGCACAGAGTCCGCAGAGCGCCGTGGAGCTGCGGCAGTATCTGTTGGACGGCGTGCGGCTGTCGGAGACGCTGCGAGAGCTCCAGATGACCCCAGAAGGAGCGCTGGCGCACAGGTATCTTCAGGTTGTTATGTAGCAAGATAATTTCGAAAAAGGGTGCAAACTTAGACAAAAAGTGTACATTTCCTGTTGAAGCCGGCCTGGCTGGGCGGATGCACTGCAGCGCTGTCGAACTCGTCATCAAGAGGGCCCTCCTGTTCCCCTTCGATGAAGCGAAGTACTGCAACCGATCTGGTGCGTGAACTGGAGAGAGAGAGAAACAGTGTGCCCGCACAAAAGCGCGTCTGCTTACAGTCGCGAGCGGAAGCGCTGAAACGAGCGTTGCAAGCCCTCGGCTTGCTTGACGGCGGCTGCGACCTTGTTATCTTGCTCCTCGATGATCTCCGCCTTGGCTGCGACCTCTGTGGCACGCTCAGCGGGGACGACAATCACCCCGTTGACATCGCCGCGGATGACGTCGTTTTGACGCACTACACAGCCAGCGACCACCACGGGGCAGTTGACGTCCACGACGGAGGTGGCGCCCTGTTGGCCGTGCACCGACGTGCCGCAAGAGAACGCGGGGAAGCCCATAGAGCACAGCTCCTGTACGTCTCGCACGCGTCCGTCCGTAACGACACCTGCAGCTCCGCGAGCCTTGGAAGCCGTCGCCAATAAGCCGCCGAACACGCCTGACGTGCTGCCATCCGGGGCGCTGATAACGACGACCTGCCCCCTTTCAGTCTTGTCCACGTAGTGGAACGGCAGTTTCTTGACTGTAGCACCCGTGGTAGGCACGACTTGCACCGTGAAGGCGGGGCCGCACATGTCGGTGGCCAACGGGGCGTCGAAGCCGCGTACGAGACGCACGTCCACGAGGTGGCCCTGGATCTTGAGTTTGGCCATAGCATCGGCGATGGCGCACACGGAGAGCTTGGCCAGACGCTGCAGCGCGTCGCGATCTACGGGCGAAGAGGTCGTCATGGTGGCACGTCGGATTCTAGAGTGACGCTTTGCGTTTCAATTCGAGGTCGAGGATCGCTTTCGAAGGGGATTTGGTGAGTTCCAGAGTGAATGTCAAGTTGAAGTATAGACCCCCACTCTTATCCTCACTCTGATTCGTCAAAAACGCTATCTTTCAAATCGTTTCCATTCGTTAAACTCCAGCCATACAATCCTCCATATAATTCAGCAAGTGGTCATAAATCATCGTAAACTACATCGCCAACAACCGCAAGAATGGGTCGCAAGCCGAGCAACGTGTACGACTACTTCACCCGGCTGGAGCCCGAGGCCGGCAAGGGCATGGTGCGTTACCAGTGCAAGAAGTGCAACAAGCAGTATGCGAGCAACGCCACGCGCCTGGTGGAGCACCTCAAGTCGCAGTGTCTGCCCACGTTCCAGCACAACCAGCGCATCGCGCGGCCGACGAGCCTCCCGTCCAACCTGCCTCCCGTGGCATTCGAGCCGTACGAGGGGCCCAAGTCCAAGAAAAAAAAGAAAACTTTCCACGTAGCTACGACCCCAAGCATCGCCACTTCCGCCCCCGCCGAGTCAGAGTCGGTGACGGAAGCGGCCGACTCGATGGCTGCAACGGTAGCGTCCCTGGCAGTGCCCACCGCCAACGCGGACGTGTACGCAAACGCGGGGGTGGAGACAGCCCAGTCACTGGCTCTGAGGCGATCCGAGCAACAATTGCTGTCCAAGATGCTGGAAGCCGAGGGAGAGCCGCTGGACCTGTCGGAAGTGCTGCTCCGCCTGGCCAAACTCTCCACTTGTGTCATCGCAGACGCCATGGCGCAGATGAAGATCCAGGGGCATTTGCTGGATGTGAACCTCGTGCGCGGGTACGACGCCCCACTGGCCATGAACATCTGTGGACCGGCGCTCACAGTCAAGATGATGCCGATCACGGGCGCGATGACTGGCGACGGCTCGTACGACTACATGGACACGGCCGAGATGGGGCAGGTCGTTGTGATCAGCGCCCCGACGGGAGTCAGGTCGGCTGTGTTTGGTGGACTACTCGCTACGGCGTCCAAGACGCGCAGTGTGGCCGGTGTCGTTACGGACGGATGTGTACGAGACGTGCAGGAGCTCTGCACGATGAACTTCCCGGCGTTTGCAACGGGGACGTCGGTGCACGGCGAGTATGGCTCGACGACCATCGCAGACGTGAACTGCCCCGTGGTCGTCGCTGGCTGCGTGGTGCGCCAGAACGACATTATCCGTGGAGACATCAACGGCGTGCTCGTGATCCCGGCCGAGCGCGCAGAAGACATCGCGACCAAGGCGGAAATCATCGAGGACCAGGACAACAAAATCCTCGAGGCCCTGCACGACGGCGAGCCTCTGCAGCGATCCTTACACCGCTTCCGCTCCTCGAGAAACGTCTGAGCTCCCTGCAACCACCACGTCTCCATGCGTCAGCTCCCCCGCTTCCTCGGAAGTATTTAACTAGCGACACAAGTTGCCTTTCATCATGGCTACATATATCCGTCTCAACTGTAAATCTTCAACATTGGCTACATGTATCTATCCAGTATCGTACTTAACCCGAACATCATCAATAAGCTCCAACCACAATCCAACAATCATGGCGGACGAGGTGGACTACGAGAGCGACACGGCCATGGCCGTGGAAGAGGAGGAGGACAAGCCGCGCGTGGTGAAGGGCCGCGGTGCTGGATCCGCCGCGATGGACGCAAACCGCTACCCGGCCGAGAGCGGCGTGTTCGAGAAGCTCCAGGCGTCGCCCAAGGACCACTCGACAGCGCTGCAGTCCGTGGAAGGCTGGCTGCTCTTTGTCACGGGCGTGCACGAGGAGGCACAGGAGGAGGACGTCATGGATGCATTCGCGGAGGACGCGCAGGTGAAGGACTTGCACCTGAACTTGGACCGCCGCTCAGGCTTCGTCAAGGGCTACGCGCTCGTTAAGTTCGAGCGTTTCGAGGACGCCAAGGCGGCCATGGAGCGCATGGATGGCCAGGAAATTCTGGGCAGCACGATCCACGTGGATTGGGCCTTCCGTAAGGACACGGAACGACGTGGAGGCCGCCGTGTCAGTCGACGGTAATTCAACGAAAAAGAGACTTTTGTCCTTTGTGTTTCTTTTAAGGGGACGAGACGACGGTGGGTTGTAGAACTTGTAGCTATCCTATGGTGAAGACGCGTGCGTCGCGCTGCTTTCTGGGGCGACCGCTAGGCTTCTTGATCTTGTTTTTGTACTCTTCCATGTACTTCTTCTCGAGCTGTCGCTTGATGCGCAGCCACTCGGCCACTTGGCGCTGGATGCGGCGCGCGCCGAAGTACTGGTGTGCCAAGAACTCGATGCGCCGCTTCGCGCCAGGAGCGCCCCCGTTCGTGACGTCCTGGTCAGCTGGCATGTCGGAGATGGTGCCTGCGTTGAGCTGCAGTGGACAGGTTAGTGGGGAGGGCGTTTCTACAGCATTATCAAGAGCAAACGTACTTTGACCATTTCCCGGGTCATGGCAAGCAGCACGTCGCGGAAATGGACGTATTCGTCTTCGTACAGAGGGACCTTAAGTTGGCCTGCAACCGCACAATTGCGTTAGAATGGAGAACGAAGTGGTTGTTATGGCAGTCGGGAAACGTACACATGTACTTGAAGAAGTGAGCCATGTCGAACGGGACTCCATGCTTCCCCAGAGGTGGTCTGAGCAGGTTCACTAGCAGCAGCATCTTGTCCACCTTGACGAACCCGGTGGCTTTAGGATCGATGTCGGCCCACTTGGTCTGGAACTCATCAAGAATCTCCGGCTCAAACAACGGTTCTTCGTCTTCGTGCGAAAGAGAGAAACCCTCGAGGATAACGGCGATCGTGAGGTTGAGCATGACGTACGTCACCAGCAACGTGAAGGTGCAGAAGAAAGCGTAGGCGATTGGGTTCCCGCAGCCGTTCAAAGGTACGCATCCCTCGTAGGTGTTAAACCCGCACATGGTTGGATCGTAGGGCGGATCATCCACACAGCCAGCTGTACTCGACGCCAAGTCATGCATGCAGCTGTTCCAGGCTTCACCCGTTGCAGCGCGAAGCAAGAAGAGGAATCCTCTACCAAAATCCTGGAAGTTGGCGTGACTGTCGATGTTGTCTGACAGCGCAACTTTGGCAAAGATCTGAACCCCCATGGTCGAGTAGATAAACAGCATCAAAAACAGGATGGACGTGATATTGCTGAGACCCGGAAGAGCAATGTACAGCGTCAGTAGAATCTGTCGGATGCTTTTCGAGGCTTTGACCAACCGCAGAATACGTGTGACTCTAAAAACACGCACCAGCATAGCGAGTGATCGAACGGAAGCTCCGGTAAACAGCTCCACCACAACGCTCAGCAGTGTCCCCAGTACCACAAAGAAGTCGAATTGGTTCCATTGGTCTTCGAAATACTCCCACCCGAACGCTGTCAGCTTGAACAAAGCTTCCATCGTGAAGATCACCGCGAAGATCTCGTTGATAATATTAATGACGTAGGCTTGTAGCGTAGATTGTCCAAAGAATTGAGCAGCCATGAGAAACGTGTTCACGATGATGCATATCATGATGAACCATTCGAAGCGCTGCATCTTGACGAGATAAAACAAGATGCGCCGGAATTGCTCTCTAGGAGGCCTCAAAATGCGAACTGGGCCAACCCGAGAAGCAGCTTTTTGTGCTTCGATCCACTTCTTCTGTTCTGGTGTCAGCATAAAGTCTCCACCCAAGGCAGCTTTCATGCGATTAAAGTTGTCGATGATAACACCCACGAAAAGGTTGACGACGAAGAAGCTGCCAACCATGATGAAGAGTACAAAGAATAGAGCCCACATCATGTTGTTGTCGCGAATGGGCTGCATGCCGATACCATTCGAATCAATCGCCGCCATCATTACATCTGCCCAGCCTTCCGTAGTAGAAATCTCAAAGAATGTCAGCATGGCGGCTCCAACATTGTTGAAGTTTTGGGGAAGCACCGCGCCCCAATCAGCTCCCCAGCACCCACATATATATTGCGATGTCAGGGTGTCGGTAGGAAACCCTTCGCACGATGTACCCGTAAACCAACTACGCTGGAGATCAGAAAGTGTGTCCCAAGTTGCTGGAGTGACAAGAAGATTTAGTTTGGCATCCGATAATGCGCTGTATACGTCCCCACTGCACGCATAAAATGTTCCTTTCAGATAGTTTACCGCCACGATACTGAAGATGAGGAAGAAGAGCATGCAGACGAACAATACGTTCATCACCTCTGGAATGGCTTCGAATAATGCGTTCACCACCAGCTTCAGGCCTGGTCGACGGCTAATCATTCGCAAAGGGCGAAACGTTCTGAGACCACGTAGCGATCGCAGAGATTTGAGGTTCTTCCCTTGCCCAGACGACTCCGCTACGAGCATAATGATCGAGGAAATGACAATGATCCCATCGATGACGTTCCAACTATTCCGTAAGTAGGCTCCTTTGTGCATGACGAGACCCATTGCAACGATTTTAATCACCATTTCAAGCGCAAAAATCACTGCGAGAGCTTTGTCCAGTCCTTTCAGGAAAGTAGCAAGACCTGATTGTGGGTCAGCGAGCGGGTTATCGACAGCCAGAGCGATGGAAGATATGACGATAAGGCCAAAGACCGTCGAATCAAACCACCGATGGCCAGATAGGAAGCAGGCGACACGGCGCACTCGTGAATTCTCTGCGAAAACGAACAATGACCTTCCTGTTCCGGTTGCTGGCTCCGATTTGCTTGATTCGTCTTGTCCTTCTGCTTGCTCTGGAGGCAGCTGGGCACCGGTGCCTAGCATCATGGCAGATACAATACTCGCCCGCGCGCTCGCTATAATACTGCCGCGAGTACTGACCCTTTCCCTTAACTTGCTCAGGGACTTTCCTCTCAAGCTGCCTTGTCTGCCATCGGTGCCGTCCGGGTTAGTGGAGGCGTTCGGAAGAGTGAGTCGGCTCGGTGGCTCAATGTAGACTGTTTTCGCCAGAGGTACACTCGGTGTAAGTTCGTCTGCAAACTTCTCCATGTTGACTACTCGAACATCCTCCTCGTCTCCTTCCTCGTCCATTTCAAGTATAGATTGCCGGCGAGCCCCCAACGAAAATGCTGTCGATACTAGCAAGAAACTTCCTCTGGTGGTCGTTGTTCGCTCGCTCTCTGAGGTAACGGGAACAACTTTCATACTCATGACGGACATTTTCTGGGCGAGTTTTTTTGCTTCTTCTTGTTTTTCCATCGCCTGCTCTTCGTCGCCATCGCCGCCGAAGTTGTCGAGTAGCAGCGCCAGAAACAGATTCATAAGCACGAAATCACCTAAGATCACCTGTACAGCAACAATGGGTTAGGTGCTGCGTTCTAGTAGTGAAAGAAGCAGATAGGTTACAACTACTTACCAGTGAGATGAAGTAAATGCATGAAAGCATGCCATTACCGAGGATTGCGTAGTACATGATGCCGTTCCAATTCTCCCCGGTGATGATCTGAAAAACTGTGACAGCAGCCCACAGCAAAGTATCGAAATTGTTTCGCGGAACCTGGTCACGATTGAGAGTTGTTAGTCAGTGCTACGTACAAAATTAAATGATGATTCCTTACCGTTCCATCCCAGAACCCTTCCAGAGTGAACGGGGTTGGATAGCCTTCATCATCAAAGCGCATGGTGTTGCCAAAGAACTGCAGCAAGCAGGAAAACGCACAAATTAATCTTCACATGCACCCTATGGTTAAGAGCTCTACTCGGTCTAGTTTTACCTGGACGCCCACCAAGGCATAGATATAGATAAATAGGAAGAGAAGTACGCCAAAGTTTGCAATACTCGCAACAGCGCGAATGATCATTTCAAGGAGCTCACGAAGCGACCTCCAGTCCCGAGCAAGCTTAAAGACACGAAAAAGCCGAAATGATCGCAACGCTGACACTGCTCCCTTTTTAGGGGGGTTATTCGACATGAACGACGGCGGGGATGCAACAGTCTCCAGTATTCCCATTGTTACGATGAATGCATCAAACAAATTGAACCTGTCGCGTGAATATTGGCGTAACCCAAGACCAAACAATTTCATTACCATCTCCACGACGAACACACAGGAGAGCGCGAAATTTACAATTTCGAGGTCTTCATCCATGGAGGTAGGCATTGGGTAATGGTCGAGTGCTAAAATGGCGGTGTTGGCAAGGATCACTGCCATAATAAACGCGGCAAACAACTTATGTGACACAATAGCACTCAGCCAGTGTTCACGAGCCATTTTATCGGCTTTTTCTCTCTCGAGTTTTGCCCTTTTCTCATCTTCTCGTTTCTGAGCTGCTGTCTTTCCAGGTTTCTGATCAAGATTGAACTCCTCAGAAATGACTGCTAGAGTCAAGTTCATCACGAAAAACGACGCGAAAATGATGAGCACCACGAAAAAAACCGCTCCGATGGTTGGCTGCGATGAATCCATCACCATGTACATGATGCCAGTCCAGCCTTCTTGTGTAATGGATTGGAAAATTGTAAAAAACGCTCGGCCAATATTGTCAAATGTTGTCAGCCCCCAATCCAAGCTCGGCCGATACAAAGCGTTTTTCATTGCCTTGAGGTGCCGAAAGCGAGGGTTTCCAAACGCGTCGTAGTCTGAACCGCAAGTCATGCCGTCGTTGCAAGCATGATTTCCTGCTTGCCCCGGTGCAGCACACAGAAGCTCGTCGTCGTCGTCAACGGGCCAGAAGCAGTCTTGGGCAGTACTCCAAGGCGACGTTTCTTTTACAAATTCACTTGTGCTGTTCTCATAGTCGAGTAATTGGCCGTCGATGCAGTAAAACGCGGCTTCGTTGGCATGCACTTCGTCAAGGTAATCACTGGGAACTGGCCAAATTGTTTCGTTTGTGTTATCAAGCGGGAGTTTCACGGGGAACATTGTCGTGCGACATCGACGATTCATGCTACCACCGAAAAGCTGGATGCCTAAAATCCCGAAAATGAAAAACACAAAAATCTGAAGAATCACAACATTTCCGAGTGCAGGCAACGCCTTCAACAGTGCAGCAATGAGGCGCCTCATTCCGGGGATAACCGAGAGTGATCGTAGTGGCCTTAGCACTCGAATTGTTCGAATGGCTGAAACGTTTGGCATCCCCGGTAGTGATGCGACAAGACTAAGGAAATGATACGGAAACAAGACGTCAGTTCACAAAGGATTCTTACGGCGTGGCCAAGCGGTCATACCGACTCCGTACCTTGATACGACAACGAAAAAGTCGAGGACATTCCACGTATCTTGCTCGTACGAGCCTTTGCCCTGGAGTCCCATCGCGATTATCTTGAGTATACACTCTGTCGTGAATATGATCGTGAACGGCATCTCGGAAATCTCCACGACGTAGTTTTGGAGCGAATACGCTTTGACGAGGGCACCTCCCTCAAATCTTTTCCCTGAACTCGCAGGGTTCAAATCGGAGTCCACCACGGAGAAATCCGATAATCCCAGTATCACCGAATTTGCCACGATGGCCGCGATGATGAAGCGGTCGAAGTATCGATGCGTAACTAAAAGAACACACCACCGCCGTACCGCGTTCTCCCTCGGCAAAAGCCGGAATATGACATAATCTGCGCCGAATCCCTAATTGCACAAGTTTTCAAGCATTAGGTTGATGAAACCCTCCTACACCAGGCCGACCACCCGTACTCACCTTTGTCGGCACGACGTAGCCGAGCCTTCTCTTTAAATCTGATGGTTTATCGGGATGCTCAGAGGTGTTGGTAGCCGGTGGTTTATTCGTTGGTTGGACTCCTGCTTCTGGTGGAGGAGTCATTGTCGTGCGGGGAATGTCAGGAATCAACGCAAACGCATCCTTTTCCAAGGAGCCACCAGAAGCTGTCGGCGCGACCGCAAACCCGCGCTTAATTCTGCCTGGTAGATGCCTTAGCACGTGCGGGACGGGCGAGCGCTCGACGGTCCCGGACGTTGAACCGTAGCACGAAATGCAGTTCACACGGGCCGTGGTCGCTGATTTAGCTCCACCGGGCCTGGCAAAAAGGAGTTACATAATGCCACGGCCTCTCACCAGTGGCTGCAATAGGCGAAACGACAAGCAAACATCGCTAGGAATAGCGAGATGTCCGACCCAATGACCAGGGCTCGGAAAAAATAATTGCGCAATTCCAATTGTATTTATATATTATAAAACGTATTATTGTACTACCTCTGGTCGAAAATGATGGAAACAATGACATATGACAGGCTATAGGTCCAGTTGGTGAGCATTGGCATTGCAAA
>AWVV02001407.1:0-66253 GCA_000500205.2 Phytophthora lateralis | reverse complement strand
CCTTGTTAGCAGCAGCGAAAGCCGAGACCTCCTTCAACATACCAGAGTATGACTTGCAAACCACGCCGCTCGGACCCAGGTGTCGAGTTACCTCGTCCGGATTGGCTGAATTCAAGAACAGAGTCGCCGTGTTTGGGGTCACAATAGCGTATGATGTACTAAAAGCAGCAAGGCCTAAAAAGTTAGATACCCCCATCATTGGGTCCAGAAACGAAAATGAGCCCAACTTCCACTCACACGACAGGGTTGAACTCGACGTCATTGCCACGGATGTTGAACAGCCACGCGATGTCGTCGAGTGCAGTGAGCACGATGGCATCCGCGTCCTTCTCTTTGACAGTCTCACGAAGAGTCTTCAGCTTGTCGGCAACACTGCGTCCAGTGTACTCGTCCGACAGAAACGTCACCTGCGAAGGCGCCACGGCCGGGCGGTCCTTCCAGATCAAGTCCACCAAGTTCTCGGACTCGTGCAGAGCCACCAACTCAATCTTCGTCTCCTTCAGAGCCTTCGCAAAGTTCCTACATCCAAAAAAATATCAGCCATAAAACGCCAAAAGCACAAAAACTTCAACATTTACCGAGCTGCGAACACCGAAGTCAGATATGGGTCAATCGCCAAACAACTGTCGCTCGGCAGGTTAGTTTTAGCCCATTGCTGTCACCAAACACACAAAATTAGCTACAAATATGACTTTAAAAAGTAACAATTGTTTTTATCACCTCAATAGTTAGCACGCCGGGCTCCTCGGACTTCATGAGCGTCCAGTCCTCGCTCAGCTCCTGCTCCGCCTGCAGGAAGTAGCGGCCGTCCGTCCACATGAGCGCCTTATCAGGTGTCACGAGCGCTGTGCCGTTAGAGCCTGTGAAGCCCGTGAGGAACTCGCGACGCTTGTGCGCGTCCCCCACATATTCGCTCTGATGGGCGTCGGCCGTGTCCACGAGGAAGGCCTGCAGGGGGCGACCCGTGAGCTCCGCCACTTGACCCTTCTCCATCCTGCCGAGGTGGTGGCGCAGAGACAGCAGACCCACGTTCGTGCGGCTCAGGAGCGCGCGCAGCTCGCGGAGCTTCTCGGCCGCCAACATCGCGGATCTGATGACTTCAAACGGTACTGTATCAAAATGATGGGTACATGTATCGGAGAACAAAAATTGGTGTGGACAATAAATAGGTTTTGCCTGTTTCCCTGGACCAAAATCTGCTTCAACTACGAAACCACACAGGAAGTCTTGGAATGGTCTCGGGGCGTCAGGATCTGGTCTTTGGCCTGCGGATACGGCATCGTCGCTGGCTCGTGCTCCACGCTCCATCCTGTGCGCAGAGCGATCTCTTCGGCGAGCACCTTGGCGATCTTGATGTGGCCGCTGACGGCGTAGTGCATCATGGACGCGTAGTCTTCCTTCTCGAGACCCTCTTCCATCTGCGAGTGCAGCATCAATACAGCTTAATGCATTGCAGCTTGAGGAGTTCAAACTATTTGAACCGCTGTTCGTACCTTGATGAAGGTGTAGTGCATCTTGTCGTCGTGCTTGCTGACCTTCGAGATGGCCACCTTGATAATCTCTTGCAGCTGCAGGGACACAAACTTGCGGTTCGTTTCTGAGTCTTCCGAGCTCATGCAGCCGTCGTCGTATACCACACAGAAAATATGCGCATCTGGGCGATCTGTTGAAAACAGTGGAGGGTTAGAACGTAACACTAAGTGCATTTGTGAAATATAGCAGCACATACAAGATCGCACTTCCAGCAGGAAAGTCGCGTAGCCCGTAATAATGTCAGTCTCCGCTGAAGCAGGCGGCGACAAATCGTTGATGCCGAGGTTGATCACTACGACATCAGGTATCCAGCTAGACATATCCCAGTCACCTGGACGGGATGCTAGCGTGTTCTTCCACAAGGCCGGCATGTTGGGGCCCCAATCGGCCGAGTTGCTGTGTACACCCTTACTTCGCAAGACCAATAGCATCACACCGATCAATACAAGGAATCGCGCAAAACAGAAATGCAAAAAGAATGCTCACCCGCTCCATGCCAGCACGTGCTCTTCAGCATCGAACATACGCGCCGTAATACACGCGTAGCTATTGTAGACGTTTTCCATACGTCCCTTCATACCAAATAGGTTTTTGGCACTGCTGGCCTTGCCCTCGTTGCCAAAGCCGCACGTGTCCGAGTCGCCAATGAACTCCATTTTGCGAACTGGTTGTGGCTCCGGTTGATCAACCGGCAGAACCTCTGCTTTTTCCTTGACAATAAACCCGTAAAATGTGCATACCTGCCACGAAATCGAACCAAAGCAACAGCAGCGGTTACTATTTGCCACCAACTACACTATACGAAGCATGAGCAAATAATTGACAAACAACGTCTTACCTTGAATGTAGACATAGCGCCTCGCATCTGCGGCTCCGTCCGCTTGCAGATTCGGATCGTGTACTCCTGCTCTGTGTTCAAATCCGTCGCCACTGCACACAAACGAATACACTCGTCAGCAGACGCAAAACAGCGAGAGGCTAACTCGGACCAACCCACCATCGCAGCAAGTTGCGTTGAGCGACGAGCGGAGGATGCAGCGCAGCTCGTTGTTCACGAACACGTTGAAGTAGTTGCCTGCAGGCAACAAGCGCAAAAGCAGTGTCAGCACCTGTGACCACCGAAAACAGCAGGATTGGATCGTCAGGCCAAAATGAGTTCAGAACGTGGCATCTCGCACCGGCCACTTGACCCTGATGACTCAAAGCAGTCAACCGGATCTGGTGACTCAGCAAATAAGATCTTTCCTCTCCCGCCGTACGAATCAATCCGACGCCGTCATCAATCGACTTTCTGCAAGTCACGCACCGTCGCCTTTGAGCCGGATCGCGACGCTGCTGGTGCCTCGCACGGAGATCTGGAAGGCCACGGCGGACCAGTCGAACTGCACCGTGTTGATCTTCGTCTTGCGCGCGGCCTGCGCGCCGTGGTGCACCAGCCTGCCCGTGTACTTGATGAGGTCGCGCGCGCAGGCCGGCACGAAGCGGAACGAGCCGTCTTTGTACTGCGCCACGTCGAATTTGTACACGTTGGGCGAGGTGCCGGCGGCGTCCCCGGGCTCCTCGTCATCGCCCACGGACGTCCCGCGAGAAATGGCCAGCACTCGAGCGTCGGTCATGCTGGCGCGCGGGTGGGAACTGAGCAGCAGCGCCGCCAGAGACGACAGCGGAGGACTGGACTCGCCCCGGATGCCCCCGCTTTCGACGCGGCGTCGCGCCATCCAGCGCCCGCGCGAAGACGGCTCCGCCTCCATTTGCGCCGTGCCGAGGGAGAGCGAGGATGGCCCATTTTCTTCCACAGTCGGGCGAAGGGTACGTACAAGTATGACGTACAATGGGATTGACCTGTTGTAAAGCATTATTATCGCGTTGTGTGTGAGGATTGGTGGAAACACTGATCACGGGTCATCTCTCCCCACGCAGGGGAAATACACTTACATGGCTGTGACACCGGGAGGGGCGACGTGCTGTTTGTCGCGTATCTTTGAAACAATACGTTTATACATGGCTACATAATATGCGCACCCTGCTTGCTGGGCGACTCAAGCGCTGCTGCGCTGCCGTTGTCCGCCAAGATGATGCTGCATCCATTGGATAGCGCGCGGAGGTGTCGCTGAACAAGAGGCAAAAGTCCCGGTTAGTAAAGAGTAAGTCAAAGTTGTTTGCATGTCCACTCGCCTTGGCCTCGGGCCAGCGCTTCTTGGACAGCTCCAGCAGACGCAAGTTCCTGTATTCGTCCCACGTGGCCTGCAACATCGAAATAACAGCATTAGCCACCAAACTGCAGGACGTCAGCCAAGCAAGTATTGGCCCTACCACATCCGCCTGCTTCTGGGCAACCTGCTTCTCGCTCAGGTACTTCGGGGCAGCGTCGAACAACTCGCAGATCACTTCTGGCTGCAGATCCATCTCCTGCAGCCGCATGTGGTCGAACAGAAGCACTTCCACGAGCGACTCCGCCACCACACAGCACTTGGACGGTGCGTGGGTCGGGTTCAGAAACCTAGACTCGCCAAACACGGCAGGAGCTACACATTTCTGAACCAACGCGTTCTTGTCGTGAGCTGCTAGTTTGTCCCGCAGACGGTGAGTAGGCAACGACAGCATTTGAGTTGGGCTTACGCCTACAGGTCGCACCATCGGTGGAGTTTGAGACAGCAGCAAACCATCGCGACGACCTCGACGGTACTTACGCGCCCGTGTGCGAGCCTGGAAACCCAGCGGCCAGTCTGGTTTGGCAATGAGACGGTGGAATGGCGGTGTGCTAGTTTCGTCGTCATCATCCCTTTCATGTCGGCGCGACTTCCTCTTGTTCACTGCTGCTTCTGTACCCTCACTACCACTGGCGTCTTCCTCTTCCGGGTCGTCCGAGTCTTCCTCATCGTCTTCTTCGTCCTCATCGTCCGATCCATCCAAATTGGCACTTCGTCGGAGCTTGCGTCGATTGAGTGGTGCGTTGTCGAAGTCTTGGTAAACGGAGCAGCTTCCTTTCCAGAGAACGATGAGGTGGTGCGGCTGCTCGTTCTGTTCAAGCAGGACATCGCCTTTGCGGAATCGCTTGCGCTCCGATATCCCTACAATATGGCCCAGCTCGCTCGTTGTAAGTCGGCGGAAGCCCCGTAGTTGCTGCAGGAACGCAAACACGTCTTGGTTTGTCTGCGACGTCACGGATCGGATCGTGGCGGCGTAGTTATCGGGCCACAGGATACCAATTTCAGCGCACTCGTCCGCGATGAGTGATGCCTGTGTGGATATCGTGAAGCCTGCACAACCAAACACAGACCCAGCGCCCAAGTGGTGGGTCGTCACAGTCGACCCGAAGTCCGTTGTTCCAACGCGTCGGCGGACACTGAGTCTGCCTTCAAGCAGCACGTAGAAGTTTTGCGAGTGAGTTTCGCCCAGCACGAAGCTCTTCCCGCAAGCCACGACGTCGTAGTCCAGAGCTTGCGCTACTTGATTCAGCATTTCTCGGGAGAAGTCTTGGAAGAACAACAAGGTTTGGAGTCTTGCAATGATATCGATGAGCATCGAGGGCGAGCGCTCCGTCGCCGGGCAAGCCAATGCAAGTTTATCAGGGGTGGGCTTGCCAAACAAGTGCGTGAACAACCCGTCTTCCATTTCGCACTTGCTCAGCTTCGCTCGGATTGCTGGCTGAGCAGTGCGAGGAGCCGATAAAACGGTTAAGATTGAGCCCCGCTTGCTAGCTCCTGGTCTGCTACTAGACGTCTGAGCGCTTCGAAGTCCTGGTGAAGGTGATGCAGCACCCGAAGCGTTATCCCGTTTGTAATATTCGCTTTGCGCTTGGACGAATTGCCCCATGCGCCGATAGATGAGTCCACGGTTGTGCAAGTACTTGTCATTTTGGGGGTCGAGCGCCAATGCCTGTGTGAGCGCTTGCAGTGCTGGATCGTCTTTGCCAAGCTTGAGCCGTGCAACGCTAAGGTTGAAGTGGGCTTCGTGCATCTCGGGGTCAAGCTGGATGCACGCGATAAACTCTGTTTCAGCTCGAGCGTGCTCTCCGCGAGCATCGTAGAGCGCACCTCGAAGCAATCGCGCCAGCTTTTCCAGCGTCGGATTTGAGGTGCGCAAGGCACGATCACAGTGCAAAAGTGCCTCATCTAGTCGCTGTTCGCAGTACAGCATGTACGCCTTGCCCACAACCAGGTCTCGACCCTGTGCGCGCGGATCGATTACCACGCAATGATTCAGCAGTGGGTCTTGCGGTACTGCACCGGGTGGTCCAGCAATATGCAACCGCTCGTACAGGTGTCGTCCGATCCGCGTCTGCAGTTCCTGTGGCCTTGTGTAGATAAGTCGGCTCACTTGCTTCGGTGATGGCAATGGAGGAATTTGCTTCTTCACTGTTGGTAGTCGTGCAGGAGAAGCCGACGATGGAGGTAAAGGAGATTTACACGTGACCGATGGTACTGTTGGGCAGTCTGGTGAGATTGGCCTCGAGTCGATGTCCACACCGAGCACCGAATGTGGAGCTGACGCTAATGTTGCTTGGAGTGCTTCACGTTGACGGAAGCACTGCTTGCGCTGATTAAGACTCAGCTCCAGTAGCATCCCCGGTTGATCAAATGTAACGGAGCTTGGGCGAGTGCTGGGTATCTCAGTTGTTGGTAGTCGCTTTGGCCCAGTGGCAGAGCTTGGCGGGGTCGCACGTGCCTTATTAGCAAATTGGTTGTCGTGTTTTGGCTGCTGGTGCGAAACTTGAGATTGAATACGGCTTTTGCTAACGCTACCCAGTGAAGGCTGGGCCGGAGTACCGCAACATCGGCTCTGTTCAGTCTGCGCTACCGAGAGCGACCGCAGAAGCTTAGCGATTCGCTCGGCCATTAGGTCGGGAGCAAGACCTTCCTCGAAGTAGCCACATATTCCTCCCTGCTGTAGCGCACGAGCCAACAACTTTTGTGTCTCGTGATCAGTATTAAATGAAGGATCTACGAGCGCTGCAACAGAGGTTCGGAAGCAACTGCGCTTCATCTCACGCAAGAAAGCGAGCGCCGGACTAGTTGCTGCCGTTTGGTCATGGCCAATATCCAGACGAAGCAACACGAAGTTCACCTGGAAAAGCGCTAAAAGCGCAAACGCTCGCTCGTTGCTCGGTGCTACGAAGATCTCAAAACGCTGCTCAAGATCATCCGCGAGGTTTTCGCGTCGCTGCATATCCGGGTCCACGATCATAACGCGGTAATGGCCATTCGTGAAGGGATTTATCACCACTGCTCGTTGTTCGAGACCGAGCTGAAAGCCGCGTGTTCGTCGGTCTACTTGCATAGCGCGGTTTTTCTTGATCTTGGTCAGGAATCGCTTTCCAGCTGTCGTGAACTGAGTGTTGAAGATCGCTTCATTCGGACGCTGCTTCTGCTGTGGTTGAGGAGCTTGAGAGGCCGTCGCGGTTGAGGCAGGCCCAGCTTCCCGAGATACCTTAGACCCGTTGGTGCCGGTCCCTAGTTTCGCGATCATCGCCATGGTGAAGGGGTACCAACCGACAAAAGCAAGCTGGTAAGGTAATGTAATACGCTCGCAGGATAAAAAGCTTTTTCAAAATGCTTGATGAGGTAGACGCCAAGAATAGGTGGGCAAGGACTTGCAGAGATGGCAAGTACTTTGTTAACGCAGCCTCCAATCGCCACGGCCTTCGTTTTATGATGTGAGGATATCAAATTAGTTTAGATGTAACCAGTTTTAGTTGACGGCTCTTCATTTTGGATCTACACTAAATCCACGCGGAACTCGGAGCAAGATGGCACTAGACAGGCAGGAATTGAAGTGGCTTGAGGTGAGTGTGGTGCTTGATGAAACCCAGGTATACCGTTGAAGCTGCTGCTCACGATATTTGCAACCAAATGTAGTCTCATGACTACATTCCGTGGGGAGCCCACGTAGCACAATCACTGGAAAGGAAGCAGACAGAGCCACACGAGGGCTACAGCTTGTCTGGTGCTCGCACCGGAACACTAAACGGCCACATGTGTGTTGTTTTCTCTACGTCGCCAACTTGTCATCAATACTAACCAATTTGGCAGTGCTGTCATTGTCGGTGGCAAGGAAGAACTACCCAGCGAGAGCTTCACAAGTGTATCACGCCTTGATCTCTTTGACCTGACCACCCTGAAGTGGATAACCGGTTATGATGTTCACGGTGAGCTCACCAACCGTATCGGTCATTCTGTGGTCACGCTGGACGAGAAAGCGTACACCTTTGGAGGCGAACTAATACTTGACTGCACTGGGAACGCCGAGCTTATCGGAGACGTGTACGAAATCTGCTACGAGGATAAAGTCCTGTACTGCACGGATATATCTCCTATCAGTGGCGATGGTACAGATCCTAGCATTCCGCCAGTTCCTGCTCCGAGTGAGAGAGCATGGCACGCTAGTGCAGCAGTGCGCTATCGCGAGGCTGCAAGCGACCCAGAAAGCTCGCACACGAAAGGCGTGCTCATTCTCGGAGGGAAGAATTCGCAAGGTGCAATTTTGTCCGATATCTGGATGCTGGTAGTCAATGTTCCAGGACAGAAGCCTCGCTGGATGCAGCTATCGGTTCGTCAGTGTTCTTACCCACCTCCCTCTCTGCTCACACTGACCGTTGTTTGCTCTGACTGGTAATGCAGCCTACTGGCAACAGCCCACTACCTTTGGCGCACCATAATGCGGTTGCCTTAGGCGACGGTGACAAGGTTGTAATTATCGGCGGCAGGCAGCACGCTGATCTTCGCCCTTCAGCAATGAATTCGGCCATCCACATCTTGGATTTAGTCTCCAACACTTGGACAGTCATAACCACTGGAAGTGAAGATCCGAGCCCTGTACCACGCGTTCTTACAGCAAGATGCTGCGCCACAGCGCTAGCCTTACAACTTCCAATTGACGCGCATACTGGTGTTATTCGGCGAATCAAGGACAGCGAAGTCGGTGAAAAGCCTTGCGAGCCGCAGGAGGCTGTCGTGATTTTCGGCGGCTTCTCCAAGTACGAACCAGCGCTGAATCCATCATCAATGATAATTCTCGAGCCCCAGCATTCACGCATTCGTGAAGTTCATGTGCCAACCGCTGGAATCAAGAGTTACATGGGGCACGCCTCGGCTGTACGTCCGGACAAAAGAGGGTTCATTCTATTTGGCGGTGTCTCGATCCCAGAAGAAGACCACGAGCAGCAATTCCTTGACTCGACGATGGCGCTCAATTTCTGGGAGACACCAACAGACTTCCCAAGCGAAGCAGAGGAAGATGGCCAGCGACAAGCTGCCGCAAATCCCATCAAAACAAGGACCTTGAGTACTGGAGACGTGTACGTCGGCGAGATGAATGCAGATCAAACACAGCGTCACGGCAAAGGCAAGTGCTCCTATTCCAACGGTGACGAATATGATGGGGACTGGCGTGATGATCAGCGGTGCGAACAAGGTGTCATGCGCTACGCCAGTAGCCAAGATACATACGCTGGTCAGTGGGAGGGTGACCAACGTCATGGCTATGGCATCTATGAATATCATGCTAGTGGCCACCACAAAGCCTCTGATAGCAGGAATCAACAGCGGCAGCCGTCGAAATATGAAGGTCAGTGGGTGCACGATCGAAAACACGGAACGGGCACGCTTACATTCTCCGACGGCACGCAGCTTGTAGGCTCATGGGCCAACGATGCCCTCGATACCCGTGAAAAAGCCTGCCTAGATGGATACGACGACGGTCAAAACGGAAAGTGTCGGTATGTAGGCGAGGTGCGAGATGGGGTCCCACACGGCCAAGGTGAAAGCCGCCACGACGCTTCTGGTGAGGTGTACGAGGGCAGCTGGGTGAATGGATGTCGTTCTGGGCACGGAGTAGCGACGCTGCGTGATGGATCCGTGTACCGCGGGGAGTGGCGCAATGGCCGACGCAACGGCTTTGGGCTGTTTGATGACGCTCGGACTCGAGCGCACTACGACGGCAAGTGGGTCGGCGGAGTGCGCTGCGGGCGCGGAAGTTCCAGGTACGCCAACGGCTGCAAATATGAAGGTGACTGGCAGGACGATGTACGTCACGGTGCCGGTCGCTACACCTTCGCCGACGGATCGTGCTACGACGGCGCGTGGCTCAACGACAAGTTCTGCGGGGACGGGTCTTTCATGCTCTGCATCGAGGACAGCGACAGCACCGCGCAGCTGGACCCCGGCAGCAGCCGCAGCCAGGAAGTCGAATGAAAGAACTCAGATAACTCTATCAACATAAAAAATCAATACAACCGCGTTGCGTGTAGCTCAGAGCTGCCGATTATTGCATTGCTATCTACTACTATTACAAGACCACAGACAAAATAGATTATTGATGCTGCAAGTAGTAGATTATTGCAATGTACACTGTAGCTCAGCTCACCTACTGTGCTCTGCTCAGTAAAAGACGTCGGTGCCGCTGCTCGTCTGCGGACGACGGCGACTGCTCTCCAGGTTGAACTTATCCACGAAGGTCTTGAGTCCATTATTAAAGAGGCTGCAGCGGATGGGCATCTCCAGCTCGTAGAACGGGTTCTGGCAGCAGCAAAGGCGTTAGGCAGATAGACCAAAGACAACGCAGATCCTTGATACCTTGAGCACGTAGTCCACGTATAGCTCGTATACCGTCTGCAGCGCCACGTCCAGGTCGGGCGATCCTAACGCCGCCGTGATGAAGAACTTGAGGCCTGTAGGCGTCTGCAGACACTGCAGGCGGAAGGTGCCGGTCTCCAGACTGTCGATGCCGCCCGAACTCGTGGGCGCCGCCAGCGCCGCGATGGCGTGCATACTGTGGAAGGTGGAGCCCAGGCGCAAGTGGTCGTTGGAGCTCAGCTTGGGCGCCGCGGGGCTCAGATCCTGCTGGTAGATAAGCCCCCCGGCCTTGTTGATGATATACAGCGAGTGCAGCATTTTGGCAGCGAACTCAAAAATGGAAGATAGAAACCGAAATATGGGTTTCTAAAATGCATGTGTACTTAGAAATGGCTACGTTGTGATGGTCGTCAGGATCTTGCTGAAAATGTGCGGCCGTGAGGCAAGCGGCACCCGTTCGCAGCGTCTGATGGCTACCCCACAACTGGATGCGAATGTCAACGAGTGAAGAGGAGGCCAATGCACTGCTCGCGAGCTCCGGCCCTTCCTTCGTCGGCTCGACCGTCGCAGTGTCGGACTCGTCAGTGGCACTGGAGGACGGATACCAGAGCCAAAAGATCAGCGATGAGGAGCAGCGCAAAAGCCGCAAGGCACTGGCGAGACGCTGGTCCGAGCCGTACAGTGACGATGGCAGCGTGGACTTGCTGGATGCGACCCGGTTCGGACTGCTCGTCAACTACGCGTGCATCGGTTTCCTCAACGGCCTGCTGCCGGCGCTGGTGTACCCGTTCTTCAAGCTCTACCTCAACATGGACGGGTTCCAAGTCTCGGCAGCGGCCACAGTGGTGCGTCTGCCCTGGTCGTACAAGACCCTTTTCGGACTGCTGTCCGACCACGTGCCGATCGGTGGCTACCGACGAAAGCCGTACATGTTGATCGGCTGGTGGATCAGCATTGCAGCGCTCGCTGTGCTGGCGTACAACCCCATTGAAGCGCCGTACTACAAGGCTGGCGAGATCCAACGCACACGCCAAGTCAACTTGCGCGTCGTGGAGAACGCCGACGCCGCAGATTCGGGTGGGAGATATCTCCTGCGGCTACTGGTGGTTTGCGCCGGATACGTCATGACGGACGTAGCGTGCGACGGCCTCATGGTGGAAATGGCGCAGCTCGAGCCCATTGAGATGCGTGGACAAGCCCAAGCAACGATTTACATGGTGCGCTACACCGCCAGCTTGGTGGCAGGCTTCGTCGCGGCACTGTGCTTCAATGGCGAAGTGTACGGCGGGACCTTCTCCTGGAGCGTGGCTCCTAACAGCGTTTTCTGGGGCTGCGCTGCCGTGGCCTTGCTCGGTTGCTGCGGTACGGTGCTCTTCCTCGACGAGACGCGCGCCGGGTCAATCGACACGAGCAAGAGCAAACCCATTCCAGTCACACCGCTGCATGAAATGTGGCGCATCTTGCAGCAACGCGCGATCTGGCAGCTCGTGGCTTTCCACTTCTGGCATTCGTTCCTCACGTCCGTCACCTTCTCGGACCTTGCAGCGATTCAGGAGTTCTGGGTGGGCGTCACGCCGCTCAACAGCAGCTTGGCTGGCTGCGTCTCCACATCACTCGTCATTTTCGCGACGTTCTTGATGCGAGAGTACTTCCTCAACGCTAGTTGGCGTCGGATCATGTTCATATGCTCCTTCTTCACCACCGCCGTCTTCACTGGAGTCAACCTGGTGACAACCTTCGACGTCGTCCGCAGCCAGTGGTTCTACCTCGGCGGACCTCAACTCGCCGCCGTTCCAGAGGGCATGCGCAGCGTAGTGGCGGGCTTCGTGACCGTGGAAATCGCCGAGCAGGGCTTCGAAGGCGCGACGTACGCGCTGCTGACCACCGTGCACAACTTGGCCTGGCCCTTCGCGCAGAGCGTGACCAACCTCGTGGACGCGTACTTCGATGTATCGGACACAGCCATCGCCTCGGACACGCTTCACGTGCGCTGGCAGGTCGCCTACTGCCTCTTCATTGCTGGAGGCGTGCAGTTGTTTGGACTCGTCACGCTGGTGTTATTGCCCGACCAGAAGCAGCAGGCGCAGGATCTGAAGCGCCTCGGGGGCTCCAGCCGCTTCGCCGCCCGAGTGGCAATCATCGGCATCGTGGCGACGTTAACATGGGTCACGACAACCAACATACTAGCGATCCACAGCTCCACGGCGTGCTTGATCATCGCCGGAGGTCAAGGGTGTTGAGTCTCGCTTGCGACAAGCCGGAGCATATCACGGCCTCAGGACGACCATCTTGGTCATACTTGCGGGACGGTATTCGCAACGCCACGGATAACGAAGCAAGTGTCGAAAGCCCAGTCCGGCGATGCCGGGCATCTGCATAGACATGCAGATGACGTGCGTGTCATTCTCGACTGGCGCGAGTTGAGTGAATTCGGCTCGGCTGTTAACGCATTTCAGTTGCCACGCACTTGAGAGCAGCACCGCAGTCGACGAAGATACTTTTCCCGTCTGGACTGCCGCGCTCCGAGCGTTGGACGCGCCATCCCAATCAGATAACGCACACAGTCGGCTCCTAGGCTAGCAGCCGTCAGAAGAGCTCCACGTTACATGTACCGCGAGTGAGAATACCCGCAACGGCTGAAACGCGCTGGGACGCAGCAGAATGCTCAATTTGCAGGAATGGCGCAGAGGAGAGGGAGGGCACTGCTGCATGCGACGACGACCGCGAGCAGGTCAGCGAGGGAGGCTGTGCAGCCCAGCACCAACGCCGCAATCGGGCACGCGTGGGCGAGTGGTGCTCCACGCACTTGAGCCTCAAGTTGAGGCGCCAAGCAGCGTGAACACGTCAGCGCATGATGCGGCATCGACTGAAGCGCAAGGCCAGTCCCCGCCCAAGCTGATACCGAGCGGACGCAGCAGGGCCGGCCGTCGCGAGCGGACAACCACCTCCGGACCCTGGCGAGCGTCAATTCTGGGCATTGGGAGCTGAGTTCTCAGCGCCCTGGCAGCAACGTAGCTCGCCCCCCAGCGGTGCTGTAAATACACGTACGTGGCACGCTCCGCCTAAGCTCAAGGCGCGACTTGCAGCAATCTATTTTAGGGGCGAAACCACCCACACCCGGCAAAAAGTTTGCAGAGCCGGCGCGAAGTGCGTGGAGGCGAGGCAGCCACTCGTTCGAAACCGCCGAGTTTCGACCAATCGGCGCGCAGTAAGGGTATCCAACGTCAAACGGCCAGTGTGTGGCGGAGAAGAAGGCCCCCGCAGCCGCACAGCGCTCGGCCCCCTTTCGCTCATTTAGGATTTTTCTCCGTTTCGCGTAGAAGACTTTTAAACTCCCCCCCGAAGTCAAGATGAGCGCTCTGTCTGCCTACAAGCCGGTCGCCACGTCCGAGAAGAAGAGCGGCGCCATGTCGTTCGTCATGGACCTGGCTGCCGGTGGCGTCGCCGGCGGTATCTCCAAGACCGTCGTGGCCCCCATCGAGCGCGTGAAGCTGCTCCTGCAGGTGCAGGCCGCTTCGTCGCAGATCAAGCCTGAGGACCAGTACAAGGGCATCGTGGACTGCTTCGTGCGCGTGTCCAAGGAGCAGGGCGTGAACTCGCTCTGGCGCGGCAACCTGGCCAACGTCATCCGTTACTTCCCGACGCAGGCCCTGAACTTCGCCTTCAAGGACAAGTTCAAAAAGATCTTCATGGACGGTGTGACCAAGGAGCAGTTCTGGCGCTTCTTCATGGGCAACCTGGCTTCGGGTGGTGCCGCCGGCGCCACGTCGCTGCTGTTCGTGTACCCGCTCGACTTCGCGCGTACCCGTCTCGGCGCCGACGTCGGCAAGGGCAAGTCGCGCATGTACACCGGCCTGGTGAACTGCGTGTCCACGATCTACAAGTCGGACGGTCTGGGCGGCCTGTACCAGGGCTTCGGCGTGTCGGTGGGCGGTATCATCGTGTACCGTGCCGCCTTCTTCGGCGGTTACGACACCATGCGTGACATTGCCCTCAAGGACCCCAAGAACGCCCCCGTGTGGCAGAAGTGGATGGTGGCCCAGACGGTCACGTCGCTCGCTGGTATGATCTCGTACCCCTTCGACACGGTGCGTCGTCGCATGATGATGCAGGCTGGCCGTAAGGACATCCTGTACACGTCCACGATGGACTGCGCCGCTAAGATCCTCAAGAACGAGGGCAGCGGTGCTTTCTTCAAGGGTGCTGGCTCCAACATCCTGCGTGGCACGGGCGGCGCCATTGTGCTGGTCCTGTACGACGAGTTCAAGAAGATGATGCAGTAAGCGGCTTGACCCTTGTCCGTTGCCCGCGATGGACCGTCGACTTGCGTCGTTGGGAACTCGAGGCCAACACCCCCAGGAAGAAATGGCAAGGCTGTTTTACATAGACAAGATATATTCCACACATTGAGGGAGGGAGTTTGAATGAATACCTTGCTGTTTTTTTCCATTTATAAATGAATTCTTGAGCTTTTCGTTGTCCTGGTTTGTCAAGCAGGAATCCTGAGTTGAACGAGCGGCTGGCAGCGATGTCAAATTAAGTACGATCATTCAGAGTGATGGTCACTTCAACTTGCCTCTGACGGCCGTTATGCGACTGCGGTGCCGCCGCTCATGACCGCGACAGCTATTTGTGCGTAGAGATTGGGATTGCGTCGTCGCGTCGGTGGTTTCCCCTTGGCCTCGCCAATTAATATCCTCCTCGTTAAGAACGCGCAGGACCGGCAATATGATGCACGAGGACGAAGACGATGCGAAATACGAGGAGAACGATGTGGATGCCAAGGCAGCTCCAAGTGACGTGCAATCTCCACGGAACGAGGGCGACACGCACGAAGAGGAAGACAGCGACGCAGGAGAGAAAAGTGCCGTCTCAAGTGACGAAAAAGCAGGCGAGAGTGGGGATGCAACTGGACCAAGTGCGAGGGACGAGGACACCAAGCAGCGTAGGGCGACCCCCGAGCTGGATATTGAGTCCAAATTCCACGCGCTCTCAGGAGATGACGACGATGATGGAGGGAATTACCAAATCGTGAAGAAATCCATCTACAAACCTCACCGCAAAGGCTTTTTAAGTCGTTTCGCCCCGGTAACATCCACCAAGCAAAAGTACTTGAGCGAAATCACGGGCATCGCCACAGGAGAAGAAGCGGAGGCTGCGAAAGACTGCGAGGAGAAGGACAGTGGAAACGTAGATCTTGCGATTGAGGAGGAGGAGGAGGAAGGAATTCAAGTGTCGATCGACCGTTCTGCTCAGACACCAAGAGGGAGTCGAGGAAGCCAAGATCGACGACGCCTGAGCGCAGAAGATGCTGCGTTAGGAGGCCCGTCAGAAGTCGTAATTCATTCTGGAGACAGTGACCTCGGTTTCGCGACACTCAACCCGATTATAAACAGTAACGCACAGCGAAGTGCATCCAACTACGGTGACTTTGTGGCTCCTGCGATGACGAAATCCACAGGGGTTCCTGTCGCAAAGGCAAAGCCTATTCTTTTGGAGATTCCAGTTGCTGAACAAGCAACTCCTGCTCGCGATCGTTTACTACTGATTGTCAATGCACTGGGCGCAACGGGTTTGCCGAAAGCTGAAAAGTTTGGGACACAATCTTGCTTTCTGGAAATGAGACTTTTTGATGACACTAACGTGCTCGATGCCGACAGCGTTACTAGCTGGTCGTCATACTTGATGCGGACGGAGTTGCACAAGAAAGGTGGCAGCGAAGCTCAATGGAATCAGCAATTTACCACTACTCTGCGATCGAAGGAGACTCAGCTTCTTCATGTGGAAGTGAAAACAAGCAGCAAGATTCTCGTGGGTGAAGCCAATGTCCCGTTGGACAAAGTTGGGGATTTGTTTTATGATCAGCATTATCCTTTATTTCGAAGTGAGGATAATGACGAGAACAGCAACGACCCAGTGCTGCTATCTGCAGGACAAGTTCATCTCCAACTCAAAATCGTGGACACTGTGGCGGTGCCGTTGCCCCTTACCGTAATCCCCCCTCTTGAATTACCACTATTTACAAATTCGGAAAGCGCTCAATCGGGTGTCAAGGGTTCACTAAGTGCCAAGCCAATTCCTGCAGTTCTCTTGAATGGTGGTCTCTTCTTCAAAATCCCGTATCACACACACAACATGGTAGGCTATGCCAATGGACTGCGGCGCCAATGGGTAGCTGTTCGTAGAGCAACTAATCCACCGCATCTGCAAATAACCTGGGGAGACCCAACGCTTTCGGGGTCTGCAGAGAGGAAGAGTTTACGCTCCCTGGACCTAGCTCTTGTTGCTGAAATTCGTGAGGGGAACACCACTGCTGCATTCGCAGCGCAAACTGAAAGTAACATTATTAAGGAGAAAGACAAATGCTTTTCACTGGTGACACGGGCGCGAACTCTGGATCTGGTAGCTGCCAGCAAGGAAGAAGCTCGGATCTGGATCAATAGTCTTCGTGAACTGTTGTTCGCCTCTGGTAAATCTGTTGCTACCTCACTGCTGTCGGCGCGCACAATCGAGGGCTACAAGCAGTCTGCTTTATCACCCCGTGAACAGGAAGACAGCTCAGGTGTGAAGACTACTCCTGCAGTTGCGCCCACCAAACGCATGGTAGCAGCGTGGAGAAATCGCATTTTCAATCTCGCCCGCCACGACAAACTCGACGATGTCATGGAGTGTTTGGAAGATGGATGCCCTATCGACTTACTTGAGAGTGGAAGTGGTGATACTCTGTTGATGCTAGCGTGCAGATTGGGAAATGCTGAACTGGTAGAACTGTGTCTTTCACGGAGAGCGAAGAATGACCCTCACCCAGAATTCGGAGAGACCGCGCTTCAAGTTGCAGTTAATTCATCTCATGCTCACTGCGTGGGGTTACTTCTATCAACAGCAGCAAAAAGCGACATGGATTCTGAAATTGTGAATCACATTGATCCTAATAACGATGCCCCGCTTCATGTAGCTGGTCGTCACGGTGATTTAGCTTGTCTACAACTTCTATTACACCACGGAGCTGATATTTGTGTGGTTGAGGAGTTCGGGCGCACGCCACTGCATTGTGCGGTAGCAAATGGACATCTTGACTGCGTGGCGTACTTGCTAGATGTGGGTGGGGACTCGGTCTTGAACTCAGGCGATCATGACGGTGATACTGCACTACATTACGCCGCACTCACTGGCAACGAATCAATCGTAAAATTGCTGCTGGAGAGTGCTGCAAATGTATTTGCCACGAATGTTCATAAAGAGACTGCCTACGACATTGCCGTACGAGAAAAACAGCAGAGATGCGCTGAGCTCATTTCTAAATACTTCTTGACAAACGAAAAAGAGGGCTCTTCCGCTTCAATCACGCGGAACGAACCTGCATCAGCACTGCTTGGGAGGCTAAAGCACGAGCAAGCTACAGTCGTATTTCGAGACAACGGTCGAGTCGTTGAGGAGGAGTTCGTGGAGCAAATTCCATCAGCGTCATTTGTCCATTCCGAAGTGTGGAAACCTGAGCAAAACAGGCAAATGTTTGACTACGAAGATGACTACGAAACGTATCCAGTTAAACATCGGGCATTCAGCTATATGGCGAGTGGTAGTGCTACAAGTCGGTTGCCCCTGTCGCCTAGCGAACGAATTCGAGATGCATTGACAAAAAAACATAGGGCAAACTCTCTATCACCGAGCGGATATACACCACCATCCTGGTCTAGTACTTCGTATTATTCCGCTAGAGAATTGCCGAGCTACACGCAGTATTCTCCGCATAACGAACGGCTTGTTGCGACGGAACGGCTTGATCGCGAGTACATTCGGCCTTTTGAACGGTACTCTATCAGAGAAAGCGATCCACCTTATCCTCAGACACAACCGCTGGACTACTATCCCCAAGATAATGACTATCTTCGTTACGGAATGCAACCTCAAAGACAAGAATATGCACAACCACTACATGCCTACTGGGCTGGAACGACGAGCCAGGCTAGCCGTTTGATGATGGACTCTCGAGTTCATGAGGTGCCACCTCCAACAGCATGGAACCAGTACAACCAGACGAGTAACTACTCGTATTCTCAGCAGCATTTACCTCCTGTGGAACCACAGTGGGAAACAATGCACACAGAAGATGGCTACCCGTACTACGTGAATCGAATCACTGGAGCATCTCAATGGGAAAAACCGCCAACTCAAGAACCTATGAGCGGAGACCACAGTGTTCAAGAAATACAATCCGATACCAGAGCTGCACCGGATGCAATTATCCGGCTGCGGTTGGCAGAGGTTCGGAAACAAAAATCGCAAACAGCCATCGTATCACCTGCCAGCTCACTGGCAACTTCCTGCTCAACTCCTAGTATAAAATGCCAGCCTTCAGTCACCCTGTATCCGTCCGAAGCAATTAGCTCCGCATCACAACCAACAAATGCAGAAGGACTTCTTCCAGAGCGCTGCCCAGCTGAAAATCTATCGCCTCCACAAAAACTTCCTGATCGCCTCGATACCCCGGATCTACAAGCGGTGATGTCTGGTGAGCCTTCAAAATACGAGGCCCGTACAGGATTTAAGCTTTCCGTTGACATCAAGGCTCCTCCGGCAGAAGATGGTACGTCGTTCACGTGCATTGGCGCTTGGAAATCCAATAACACTAAACTAACTCCGCATGGTAAAGTTTCACGTCCTGTCCTAGTTCCATCCCCGCGGTCGAAGAGTCCTATCAAGAAATTCTTAGAAGGTGCTGAAGAAGATGGCACCAGCGGCTCATTTGGAAAGGTTTGTTCTGATGTTATCGCAAGTAGTAAAGAGAATGGCTAGCTTAAACTGTGTTTACTGTTTCACTGTGACTCAGTCTCGAGCTTCCTCCCCTCGTGGACGATCCAAGAACATCCAGTTAATCGAGTTAAAGCGTGCAAACAACTTGGCACTTGCTCTTGCCAGCTTCAAAATCCACGATCACTATGAGCAAATCGTGAACGATATCGTCAAAATGGACGAGCGCGTGGTTAACCCAGCGCTGTTGGGGTGCCTCCAACGGTTTTTTCCGACGGAAAAGGAAAAACAAGCTTTGCAAAGTTTCAACGGGTCCATCAGAACACTGGGCAAAGCAGAACGCTTTTTCTGCTTACTGTTTCAAGTTCCTGGGATGCAGGAGCGGATCGACATGTTTCTATACAAGATGGAGTTTACTCGCACACATTCGAGCTTACTCTCACGTATTCTTATTGTGAAGCGAGCCTGCCGAGATCTTGTCGAGAACTTCTCATTTATCCAGGCTCTGGAACGTGTACGATATAGGGCATGTGAGCATTGATGAGAGGCACTATTAACCCAATATTGTTTTGTTTTGTTTTTTTGCAGTTCTTCAAGAAGCAAAAAATGACGTCGTTCTCAATTTTCCAAGAGAATAAAGCTGCCTTCATTTCAGAACATTTTTCTGAAGCGGATGAAAAACTGAGATCATTTCGTGGTGATCTTGAAAAAGCGATGGGGGTCGAGCTTGTGGAGCTGCAATTGCAGATGAATCGCTTAGTGGCCGGCACTCGGCCTATTCGGTCGTTTGTCAATAGGAGTCCGTCCTCAACTTCGGGCCAGTCTGAAGATTGCGACGGCAAGGCTCGGGATATTCTCCACCGTTTCCTTGTGGATACACGTTCCCTGCTCAGTGAGATCGAAACGGAGTACGAAGCGATGGAGCTTTGGGGAGACAAACTTCTGGCTGTTTTTGGCGAGAGCAAGGCGACCTTCCAAATCTCGGCAATCTTGCACGCTGTAGTCGAGCTGTTGTAAAGACATGGTAAGACACAATAATACATGTAGTTTTGGCTTATATATTATTTGAGCTGAAGTGTTTCACGATTATGCTAGTAGTAGTCCTTCCCTGTCCCGCCCATTGAGTACGCAGACATCGTCCGCATTTCTGTAAGCTGCTCTTGACTAGCGCTTGATGGGTACTCCCGAATGTTAGCTGCGTACCGTTCGTTCTTTTTAGCATCTTCCTCCCACTGAACGTGGTCGTAGGTGGGTTCGCGCATCTGGATGCGACGCAGGATAGCTTGGTTCTCAGACGTGATTTTCTGCAGCTCGCGCTTGCGAAGACCCTTGTTAAGACTGTGTCCGTACGCGATGGATTGATTCTTGTTGTCCAGGCTGTCTCCTTGCATGATTGTCGACATCTTTTCCAGTAAAATGCGGTTTTCACGTTCGATCTCTGCGTAGCGCTCCTCCTTCAGCTGCTCCTTCTTGAGATTCTTTCGCAAATGGGTTGGACGGTGCGGCTCGCTGTTGTCGATTGCACTCTTGATGCTGTAGAGCTTCGTGCGGTGGATCTCTTGGCAGCGCTGGTAGTACTTGGAGTCCGTGTGCTTGTTCAGCGTAGGGATGGCTTTACGACCGCGGTCCATGCTTGCGAAGCGAAGATGAGCTGATGCTGCCTGTCGAGCAGCAGGTCAAAATGAATATGGAGACTTCCCAACGCTGGAGCCTCCGTGAAATTTGACATCCATTCAATCGACTATTTTTGCTGGCTCAAGTGCAATTGCCTCCTGGATTAGCTTGTCATAAGACACCGACGCACCGCACCCTTTCGTGCGCACAAATGTAGCCATTTCTGATTACAGGTGGAGCACACAAAGATACTTTCTGAAACACGAAGCGTCACAGCCGCATCGTAGAAGGTCTCCGATATGGCGAAGAAGAGAGCGGAGCAGCTCACATCCATCGAGCACGGCGCCTTCGACACGGCAGCGCTGCAGAAAGAACTGACGCAGGCTCTCGAAGACGACCGACTCTACAAACTCACGGATAACATGAAAAAGCGAGCTATCCACACTGCTGCCAACTACGACGAGTTCAAGGTGACGGAGATAGGGCTCCTAAAATTGCTGGCCATTATCTAACTCTACAATGCGTTCGACGTGCTTTTCTGCAGAACCTCGTGGCGTGTGCAGATCTGAAGCCTATCTCGCAGAAGGAGCTGCGCGACTTTAGTAGGTCCGAGAGGCAGACCAACCTCTCGTTCAAGAAGAAAAAGTCGCGCAAGAAACCCGAGAACGAGAGGCGCTTCCAGCCTGCAGCTTCGACGCTGGATGTGCCACCTGCGACCGCGGTTGATTTTTGCCGCAATTGGACACGATACCTCAAGACCACCGACGCAAAGTTCAGGTAACGCGTTGCTACAGACCAACACGTCAAAAAGGGTGGCTATTCACTTTTCTTTTTGTGTGATCAGGTATCTGCAAACTACCACGCCGGAACGGCTCGCTGAGCTGTTCAAGTCCGACGTCGATTCCGACTTGATGGCAGAGATCGTTCAGGTGCTGGTAGCGTCTTGGCGCCAGAAAGCCGCGGATATGAATCCAGAAGAACCAACACCAGCAGCGTTTGCTTTGTCCGTTTTGGAGGCGTTGGGTCAAACGGCTCGCTTCTCGCTTATTCTGGACTTTTTCGATGGCCAGCAAACGGAAATGGTGCGCGAGCTTTTCAACTTGGTGGAATCCACAGTGGATTTACACGAGCAAGACCAGGAGGTGCTGGCCAGCCTCAAGACAAAGTTCCGGCTAGGGTAAAACACCGATGAACCACGAGCTTTGTGCATCAACTCTGACTGTATTTGAAGACTGCTATCGTCTTAGTAAATTACGTTTTTCCATGAATCAACCTGCTGCCTATTGAGCCCATACCAACGCAGTTTCCCGTGTTGTACGAACAAGTTCAGCTCGCCTATTTGGCGTCTGGTGAAGCTGACAAGAAATAGTCAAGCGACGACTTCGCGCACAACAATCCTAGCGTCAACAGGAAACAGCCCAGACCACGCATGATTAAACCGATCGTGTGGCTTTTCAGGCGCTTTACAGGCAGCAAGACACAGCAAGATTTGTTAGGTCGCTGTACCGTCAAAACTACCCGCTCAACACGAACCTGCTTGTATTTCTTGAGCAGCGAGAGCAGCAAGTAAAACCACGTCGACACACCGCAGCAAACGCCAATTGCAAACACAACCGCCAGGAATAGCGTGAACTCGAGCATGCCGGTACCGTACACTTTAACAACAAAAGCATGTAAGCTCCAAAACGACATCCAGACGTCGCAAGCTGCACCACAGTTTACCTGATGCAATAGCACCCGTATACGACGCCAGCAATGCCGGGTTAATGCCAGACATGGTAAGCCCCATGAGGATATTCTTGATAACTTCACCCTGTGGTCGTCGTGCCCCTTTCCCATGAGAAGCCTCGGCGTCAGGGTCCAGTGACGGCTTTATGTCGGCCTTCAAGAACACGAGTCCAATGACCGTAAACATGATCGCTCCCAGTACTCTGTACCAAAACCCCGTCAAAAATCAATACCCCCCCCCACTCCTTCACAACCCCTAACAACCATCCACGTACTTGGACACTGGCAGCAAGAACTTGGCGCCAGCTAAGAAGCTGCCAAAGCCCCAGAACGCGATACCTGCATACGTCTGCAGCACAAAAAGTCAAAAACCATTACCTCTCTCCTGTACAACTTCGCGTACCGCCTCTGAGATGGCCCCCCCCACTGCAATTGTCAGTCCTGCACTGTATTTGCCTTGTATCCCGAGCTTCAGCACCATCGCAGACGTGGGCCCAGCGACGGGCACAGACCCCAAGAAGCCGAAGCAGAAACCCGCGACCAGCGGCAGCAGCAGCCGCAGCACGAATGGCGCCTGCGTTGCTGCTGAGGGTGTAGGTGTAGGGTCTTCCAATGGGTCCATGTCGACGCCTCCGTCGTCCGCGAGTCTCGGACTGTCGCTGGAGACGCTTTCGGTGGCAGTGGGGGGCGCTGGAGACTGCGGAGGGAGCTGCGAGAACAGCAGAAATAGGAACAAGAGCGTAGCAACGCCCAGGATCACTGGCACGGCGCGTAGGCGCCGATAAGGCACCCAGACGCGACGCATTCCTCGCTTATACAGAGGCAGCATGTCCGCCGCGTCACTTTGTATTGTGTCGTTTTACGAGATGGGACTTTAGTGACGTATGTTAACCTCTCTTGAGTGCCATTCAACTATTTCAGCCAACCACAGTGTTTAAATGGGAAACGACGCCGATCCAGCACTTCAGTTGCCATGAGTGCGAGTGATGCAGCGACTGCGCTGTCTGCGCCGCGCTCCCGTCTCATCCTGGAGCGCGTGTTAGGGATCACGGCGCTGAGCAACGCCATGGTGGCCGTCAACCCCGTCTCGGGGGAGCTCGCGTATGCCGCTGGCTGCATTGTGGTCATCTACAACCTGCGCCGCAACAAACAAGTGCGCTACTACCGAGTGGACAAGAGCGTGGCGTGTTTGTGCTTCTCGCCCAACGGCCAGTTCCTCGCCATTGGAGAAAAAGGATACTTGCCTGCCATCACCATCTGGGACGGCACGGACGGCACGCTCTGTGCCGAGCTGCAGCGCCATCAGTACGGAGTCGCGTGTATGGCCTTCAGTCAGGACGGGCGTTTCTTACTGTCGGCAGGACTCGTGCACGACCAACATCTGTACGCGTGGGAGCTGAAATTCAAGAGGAAGGACGCTGCTCGACGTCTGGAGGTTGCAGCCGTTGGCTGTGCACTTGTGGAGGACAAGATTTTGGATGCAGACTACTGCCAAGGTGGCAACTTCTTCGTTACAGTTGGAGAGAAACACTTCAAGGTGAGACATTGGCTGGTAGAGTATTCATGCAGTGCTGTACTAATTGTTGTGTGTTTTGCTGGATTGCAGTACTGGTTCCTTGATGATAACGGATCGTTTCTTGTGACGGGGCTTCATGTGAATGAGCTACCGGAGCTGCAGCATCGAGACGCTGTGGTCAATGCCAAGACGTCGGCAATGTTCACGGGAGTTGGGTGCGGCTACGGATCGTGCGAATTGAAGACGTTTGCTGTCACTTCAGATGGAACACTGTGCTGTTTTGGCGCATCGGGGATCATGGAGCGACTTGTGTCTTTGGAGTCGCGCTGTGGCAATGCTATCTCCGTCACGGAATCATACGTGGCCGTCGGTGGGGCGAGTGGCGTCGTTCGACTATTTAACCCATCAACACTCGAGTACCGCACCACGCTACCTTTCCCTCCAGCCTTTGGCGCTGCCAACAAACCGCCAAATCTGACCCCGGCGTTGACGAGTATTTTGTATCCTACTGACCCATTTCGGTACCCAGCAGTCATTGCTACTCGTATCACTGGTTCTTACGTGATTGCCTTTTACAGTGATAGGAGCATTTTCATATACGGCACAGCGAATTCAGACGCTGTATCACTTGAGCGCTCATTCCTCTATCACAGCGGTGGGATTCAGGACATGCAAGTCGCCGGATCCGTACGAGGCATCAATGCTGAAGGAAAACTGGTATACAGCGATAGTGCGTCGTCTGGTGAAGTCTCTGCAGACGTCATCCCGACGGGAACCTTTGTGACCTGCTCTGACGACAACACCGTTCGATTGTGGAATTTGGAATTGCATCGGCGGCCAGTGAAGCCAAATCGGTTTGATCCCAGCGGAGGTCGGGCGGAACACGAATTTTGGAAAAGTCCCTACAGCCAAGAAATGCTTCGCGTAATCTACAATGATGACGAGCACGACTTCGAAGAAGAAGACAGCGTCGTTCTGGGGGGAACGTGCTCTCATGAGGCGAGCAATACTGCGCATTCTCCGCCAAAGGCTCATGGTCGGAACAAAGGTTTCAGAGCAGTAGCCGTTCGTCCTGACCAAAGAGAGATCGCCTCGGGGGACCAAGAAGGAAACGTCGTCGTAATCCCCGTACCGTTGGAGAAATCTGTAATTCGCATTGGTGCTCACAGCTCCAAGGTGAACTGCCTCGCATATAGTAGCGTGAATGTGAATGGAACGAGTTTCATGGTGTCTGGGGGGAAAGACCGATTAATCCAATTATATGATTGCCAAAAGGGTCATGCTGTGCTAAGCACATTGGAAAGCCATTCAGCTGCTGTAACCACAGTGTCCTTATCTCGTGATGGTAAAACGCTGTTGAGTTGCGGGGCCGACAATTCTGTCTCGGTTTCTGGAATTGATGCGAAAGGGGACGTGGTGGAGACCAAAGTGTTGCCTCTCACTGGGGGCAAAATATTCGATACAGTGCTGCTACCAGATGGGGAAGCTGTTGTAGCATCCTGCAATAACAGACTGGAAGTTCTCAGTACCATCAATGGAAAACAGCAGCAAATACACCTCGTCGGGGAACAACATCGTATTGCTGTCTGTCCCGCCAACTACTGTGTTGCCATGAGTGGATCACTTGCAGAGAGAATTATTCACGTTATTGACATCACTACCGGTGAAACGCTAGCAACTGGCACTGGTCATGGTGAAGCAATCACAGCTCTGAAGTTTACACCTGACTGTCGTCGGTTGCTGTCAGCCAGCAGCGATGGGTGTGTTTTTGTTTGGCGGCTTGCAGATGATATTCAAACAGAGATCAAGGCACGGCTACCACGCGTAATGGAGGTTCAGAGACCAATTCCAGCACCCTCGCGCGAAACAAATAGTGCACTTCAGACCTCAGCGATGCCGCCGCCAGCACCTCCCATTTCTGGACGCGTCAGTCTGGGTGATGCTGTTGGCGCCTCCAATGGCTTAGATGCACTTCGATCTGGGGCGAGTAGTGTAGAGAAAATTTCACCCAACAGGGCTCCGAAGAGATCTCCCGCCAAATGGAAGGGAAACACGATTGCAGTACCGGGGCCAATGGCGGGTATTCCAATGGAGGATTGGATGCGAACCAGAACATCAGCAATTCACGTGATTAACGATAATGATCGAAGTGCTGAGCTGAAAACAACGACGAAAGCTCCCTGTAATAACGGAGCGCTTGCGATCGACCGCTTGCAAACGCCGGATTGGGCAAAGACTGCTCCGTCTGGATCGGACTCGGGACAAGTAGTCGAAGCTGTAGATCATCAAACACCTGCCCCTGGAAAATGGGGGAATCAAATCGCTGCATCGTTGCCTACTAGCGATGAAGCTTTAACCGTCAATGCCTCGGAGTCAAGTACTTTGGGTTTTCGACAAACTGGCACTCAAAGAGATCAGAACGCTGCCACACCCTTACAAAGATCACCATTGGGCGCGCCATCAACTCAATCTAAGGCCGCGCTGATGAATTTATCCGTTGAAGTAGACTCTAACCCAAAGAGCTCAAGCTCTTTGGGATTAGAGCGAGAGCAGTTAGAAAAACGCAAGAGGCAGATTGATACAGCAAATGCTGTGACTGCGATGAATACTCGGTTGAGTCAGCTGGGATTGATTAAACCACAGAAGACAACACCAACAGCGCGGTCGATCCAGGTGAGTCAGACGACGCCATCTCCAACAAAAAGACGTAAATCTTCGCAGTTGCAAGACATCGCTGGTTTTAACAGCGCGATTGCGTTAGCTTCACCCACGTCCGTCAAGACTGTTGGCAACAGCCCTCCCAAGAGTTTTATCCCAATACCAAAGAAGGTCATCAAAGAAGTAAGCGCTCGCATCATAGACCAGCGACCTGGCAGCCCAGACGAAGTGACAGACTCATTTGAAGCAATCCCATCGCCGGCGAAAAGAGAGACTGTGACTGAACCACCTGACCAGAATCTCCGTTTAAATGCCGTTGATAATGGTGGAGCTACGGAAAATGGACGTTGTATGCCAGCGGAGAGTACTGCCAAACTAATGCCAGCAGAGATGGCAGATGACACTAGTAGTGACGGAGATCTCGATAAATTTACCGAGGATTTGGTAAACCAAGCACTGAGCGCACTGAATAGCGAGGAACCACCAAGGCCACCCCCTGTGGACGATCGGGTAACAGCTTCCCTCAGCACGTATACGCACGGGTATGGGTCACAGAGCTCACAGGCAAAGCAGGAAGCTGGTCATTCGTTTGAGGTTAATGATCAGCCAAATCGATCGCCGTTGGAAGTGGAGGCATCGCTTAGCTCCTTCACAAGCGGGTTTGAAGCCTCCGAGGAGGTTGTCCAGCGCAATGTAGACAAGCGAGAATCATTAGCTTCTTCGTTGAGCGCGTTTACGGTGGGATATGGTGGTGATGCGAAAGTCAATGATTCTCAAGCGGTTGTTCAGTCAAGTATCGCAACTGACGAGTCCATGAGCACATTTACTATGGGCTACAGTGCTGCGACTGCGAGTCCAGCCGAGGTTCGTCAGGAAATTGCAGTTGATGAGTCACTGAGCAACTTCACCAGCGGATATCAAGCTGGCAAGCCTGAAGTTGGCATGCTCGCAGTTAGTTCTGACGGACCTCCCACAGTGTCACCAACAGCTTCTCTGAGCACGTTTACATCCGGCTACTGTGCTGAAGTGTCGCCAATGTCGACGAAGAAAGCGACGGGTAGCAAATGTGTCGACGTCCAGACCCCAAGTCGACTGGATGACGGCGGCAATGATCCAATAATTTTACGATCAACAAAGCAAGGTACGTGGCCCTGCTAGCGGAAGCAGTTCGATGGCAGACTGACAATTCGAGCTGTCACTTTTGTTGCAGGCGCATCCGGTGCAGTGAAAGTCATCAGGTATGACTGCACTTCATCATTAGAAGCTGAACATTGTCACTGACAGATCTTTGCTTGCTGCTATTAGTGGCTTGAATCAACCTCTGGAGGACGCAGCAATGGCTTTGGAGGAGCTGCTCTTGACCAACTCGCCCGGTGCAGGTACGTGCATGCGACTTAAACGGATTTTTGATCTTGACCAAGTATCTCTTATTAACAAGCGATGACTGGATGAAATGACTGACAGATTCCGAGCTGCACGAGATCCACGAGCTAATCAAGTCGTTGCGTTCGGCCATCACGGCCAGGTTGAAGTTGTAACCTGTCCTGTAGACTAACCTATTTCATTCAGCAGTTCACAACGGTTATCCACCAATCATCTTTATTTTCCGACGGCGGATCTTTTCGTCCAATAAGAAGCAGCTATGTTCCCGATCTTCCTGTCCAAACCGATTCATTGGCGTTCACTATACCGACGGTCCTCGCCGACGTGTTTTACGCCTGATTCACCTCAGTTTCAATTTTGACATCCGAGGTGACAGAGCAGAATGGCGTTGGACGACACGGACAAGAAGCTGGACATGTCGCTGGACCAGATCGTGCAGGAGCGCAAGGCGGATGCGCCTGACAACGCTGGGAAGGCCAAGAGCACGTGGGTGGAGGGTGCACGCGGCTCTGGCGATTGGTGGGATCTCATGGTGCTGCGCTGTTGAGCAGGAAACGCGCATCGCGCATCGCGCAGTCAAGTCCGTACCAGGTTCAAGGTCGTAACGGTACGTTAGACTGCTGGAGGTTCATTCGGAGTTTGTATGGAAGCTGACGTCTGTGTGCAGGAGACGCAGACGTAGACATGGAGCAGGTGGCGCCTGTGGGCTGCCGCGTGTACGTGGGCAACTTGTCCTGGAGCGTCAAGTGGCAGGACCTCAAGGACCATATGCAGGCCGCAGGACCCGTGGAGCTCGCGACGGTGCTGGAGTGGAACGGTCGCTCGAAGGTGCGTCATTGGAGGGAAAGTGAGGTGGAGATAGAGACTTGACTGGTTGCTGCGTGTTGCAGGGATGCGGCGTCGTCACGTACGCGACGGAGGAGGCGGCGCAGAACGCCATCGACACACTCAACGACTCGGAGCTGGGCGGACGTAAGATCTTTGTGCGGGAGGACCGGGAGGCCCAGTCGGTCGCGGCCGCCAAGCCCAAGCGCGGCTTCCGCGTGTACGTGGGCAATTTGTCGTGGAACGTCAAGTGGCAGGAGCTCAAGGACCACATGAAGAAAGCGGGCACGGTGGTGCACGCTGACGGTGAGCCTTCCAGATGACATAATGTGCTTCGTGAACGGGTGGCTGACTGTTGTTGCTGGAACCAGTGCTGGAGGAGGCTAATGGCCGCTCGAAGGGCTGTGGGCTGGTGGAATACGCCACCCAGGATGAGGCCGACAAGGCGATTGCGGAGCTGAACAACTCGGAGCTGGAAGGCCGACTCATCTTCGTTCGCGAAGACAGGGAACCCGAAGGCGGCAGCATCTCCAAGCTTGCCAAGCGTGCAGCGGTTCCGCGTGGAAATGGCGAAGGCCGTCAGCTTTACGTCGGCAACGTACGTCCCCGCCACTGCGCTAATGTCAATGTGTATATCTAGTCTGACCCTCTTGATTTCTGTTACAGCTCCCGTGGGAAACCAACTGGCAGCAGCTGAAGGATCTGTTTCGCACTGTGGGTGAGGTGGAGCGCGCCGACATTGCTGAGTACCCTGATGGTCGTTCGCGTGGTTTCGGAATTATTCGCTACACGAATGCAGCGGATGCATGGCAAGCGATCGGTTAGTGGCTATTTGTTCATGTACAGTGACGTTTCCATTCGATTAACGCATTGGGATTCTTACTGTATGACCTACAGAGCGCTTGAACGGATTGGAAATAGAAGGCCGTCTGATCGAGGTCCGTCTGGACAAGAGGGAGTAGACTTCGAGAGCAGGTATGCCGCCGATAGCTCACGGGGAATAGGAGTTTTGCACACGGAGCGAATGAGCAGTCGGACAAAAATGAAGTGATCCTCAAATTAATCTCTGCCCGTTATCAAGCTGCTGGGTTGTTCGTCTGTCGAATATGGCGTACGTGGGAACTCTGCGGACGTCACGGATGCAATTTTGGATATAAGTCGGTTCTTGTAGTGATGTTGACGGACCTATTTCTTGTGTCCGGCGGATAGTACGTGATCCAGCGTTTTGAAGAGACGCTCAAGTGGTTTGAGGTGAATTCATCGGCAAGAATGTGGGGAAGATCGAGCACACAGCCTGCTAAGGTCTGCCATCTTACTGGGAAGCGTTTGAGATTTACACTTGAGTGTGTACCCTGTGGACTGTGCTGCACTAACTGCTGCTCTTTGCAGTCCTTCCACGTGGATTTTTTGGCAGAAGCTATCTACGAGCCTCGAGATGCCTTTGTATATGCGGCTTCACTCAACCAAGTGCAAGTTGTAAAACGTTGGTGAGCGTCGTTGGTTCGGAAGTTGAGCAGTGTGCCAGTGGGCTCGATTGACCAACGTTTTCGATTTACCCGTCACCAACAGGATTGGGAAGAAGCTGAATGTCAATGAAATGGACAAAGAAGGCAGTCATGCGTTGTACATGGCTGCCCAGAACGAAAGCCTTGAGGTGCTCGAGATACTACTGACCAATGGCGCAAACGTGGATCAACAGCAAGGAGATGTACGGCGGCCACGTGAGATTAATGTTGTTTGCCAGCTCCTGAAAGGATGATTTTATCACAATCGACAGGGTAAGACTGCGCTCCATGCAGCTTGCACATGGGGTCGAATTGAAGCTGCACGACTGCTTCTAGCCCACGAAGCAAGCATTGAGTCACGCGATAACAATGTAAGGTGCTCACCTGGTCGTGAAAGGCAGACAGCACATGACAGTAAATGCCGCCATTTAGGGACAAGCTCCGCTTCATTGCGCTTGCCGCAATGGACATGAAGAACTCGTGCGATTACTGCTGGACTCAGGAGTGGATCTCTTTAAGTCAGACGATTATGGGGCTACTCCAATTGACGTCGCACGAGACTGGCAGCGTTTGGACATCCTTGAGATGCTCGCAGGTAGGCAAGAAGAGGGACTGACCGATCATCATTGCCTAATTGTTCATCGGTGAAATGTCAGCTTACCGAGAGACTGAATTTCTGGAAGCGAATCGAGAGCGGGTCGAATTAGCAGCAAGTGGCCTAAGCAACCAAGTGGAGCTTCCTCGGGGCATTCGGGATTTCATCACAGCGTGTTTGTGCTAAATCAATCGCGTTAGGAATTGTGTCATTGGTCAACTTGATAAAATTAGCCGAACGAAGAAGTGCTGGGAACCTTACTCGATTCTTGTCCAAAAGTACAAAATCAGCGAGTCAAGATTGCATTCGAGCAACGTGGTGCCATGCCTGCTCCTCGCTCTGTTTCGATGATGCCATCTCTGCGACGTTCTCGGTCGGCTTCGATGAGCTCACTAGCTCAAGTGGATCTGAGCTCGCTCGACCAAGAAATTGTTTTGGTTAGTAGACTGGTCTATGCTGATAAGAAGGTGGCTTATGACGCATACATGTTACCATCTAGGACTACGCAAGAAAAGTGATGCAGCTTCAGCCACAGCCAGCGACCTCAGCAGTAAGCTCTGTAGACGCACAACCTGAAGTCGTTCGATGTTGCACAGCTCATTCAAAGTTATTTACAGGAGAAGCTGCAAATGTTGTTTGCTCTGTCGCAGAAGCTTCTGAAGTAAGACGCCAGTCGAAACTCAGGATGGATTCAAAGAGACTTACGGTATTCGTCCCCTTTCTTTGCAGGTGGTTTCTAGAGGACCGGGATCGAGCCCCAAAGCGTATGAGATCGCGTGAGGTCATCAGTAATTGCCTTTGTGTTTACAATCGATTTCTGTTGTAGTGTTAGACTGTAACCCGTTGCAACGCACTACCGGCCATACGGAGGAAGTGATATCTCCACTGTAAGTAGAACATTGCTACGGTACCAAGGTTGCAACGTCTAACCTAGTCTGTTGACCATGAACACTAGGCACGTTGAGAAAATAGTCCCACAAAGCAGTGATATCCAGCAATCCAAGGAGTCTGATAAACCAAGTGTAGCTTCGCGAATTCTGGCGTCTGCTGTAGCCCCGGCGTCTTCGTCGGACACCAACCCAGGTATCAACCACGATCTTGCAACACCAAGCAAGAGTATCGAGGACACGACCCAAGTCTCACCTGTTCGACCAGCAGAACCAACAATATTGCCGATGCGCTTAAGCTCAAAATCCGTGCTGAGCAGCCTGCAGTCTGTTACCGAAACCGAACCGTTAGTGGTAGAGCCTTCACTAAACGCCACTGTGCCCGCGGCTCAGCATGTGTCGGTACCACAAGCGTTGCCTCCACCTACACCGGATGCATTGCAGGTGTATCTGCAAGTCCAACGATCTGTCATCTGTATGCAGAAGTACATTCGGGGATTCATGGTACGCTTTGATGCTTGGAGTTATTTGATGGACACCTCTAACTCTAATGTCTTCAGGCACGGAGGAGGTTTTTCCGGGCTCTTGAAGAATTGTTGCAGGGCCGCGCATAGCTTTCAGGAACTGAGATCTTGCACATTGATTTGAACTGAGCAGCTTGGGTCGACTCGATCTTCTTAATCATCATCCTATTAAGTCTCAACATACAAACCTTGAAAACAAATCACTGCACCAACGCACGTAGTGCAACCACAAGCACTACATGTTTGGATTAAGGTTAATGGGAATGGAACTGCGAGAGAACTTCTTGTTGCGCGAGCCTTCAAGACGCGGATGCATCGGCGGTCGCGCCGCATCTCCTCTGATTCCCATTCCGAAGCCCATGACGTCACCAAAACGCGGCGTGCTCGGCGTTTTCTAAATCAAATTTCAAAGCGCACGAAAGCTCCATAGTCAGACGAAGTTTACCTAAAACCAAATCCCCAACAACAACTAACCGGATCATGTCGGTCGCTCTCCTTCGTGATCAATTGGTGCTGGAGTGGCGGCAGTCGCACGCCGTACTCATTCGAGATGGATGGCAGTGGAATACTGTTGCGCTTGTCCGCCAGCTCCATCATGAGCTGACAGTTAGTAACAACGAATTTAAACGTAAGTACCATCATCAACTTTTTCAAAAAAAGAGGTCCACGCACCTCTCGAGGCGGCACTTGGGCGTAATGGTGGTTCAGTCTCGACGAAATGGCCAGTCGGATGTCGTCGGGGTCAATTGTCTGCGTAAAATAATTTAAAAAAAATGGCGGCGTCACGTCTCGTTCCTCAAGAAAAACATATCTTGCGCTCTCTCCCACCTGCTTGTTCGCGTACATGGAGTACTCCTGGGCGTCCACAAGGATCTCCGTCACGTAACCTGCACATAATAATAATATATATTAGTAAAAATGCAAACAAATTATCACTACGATAGCTCGTACGGTGAACGAACTCCTGCAGCTGCGCCACGACGCGCGGCTCGAACTTGTCGGCTCCCATGGACTCCAGCAGCTGTTGCATAGACAAGACGTCCAGCGGTTGAACGTCCGCCCCCTCGTCGCGCTCGGTGGCGTCGCCCTCCTCCTCGTGGAGGCGCCTGGGCTTGGCGTCGCTGCCCATGACAACGAAAAATGGAAAATGCCACAAATTAAGGTCGTTTGTGGAAATCGTACTTTTGAGGAAATGGCTACAGCAGATTGAAGTTGTTCAACTGTATAGTACAAGTTCGTTCATGAATTATCTAAAGGCTGACACTACATGCTCACCATGGGCTGTGTAGTTCGTTTTTCCATTTCGGGGGCTTGAGAAGGTGCTGAGCGAAGCCACTGGGATTTTAAAACCACTGCCGGTCGCTCGATGAAGAGTTACGTCTGACGAAGGAGTTTGCGCGTTGTGTTAATGCGAGCAAGCTGAAACGGATCCCGTCTACAGCTATTGAAAGCTGACTAGCTGCCAGCACTGCAACCTCCTCACTCATAAAAAGCAACCTCGCCAGACACTGCCAGCTAGCTGCCGATTTGCCAAGTTCTTCCAAGCGGACCACGAACGGAGTCTCCATGGAGAAGACTGCGGTTATCGTTGCTCTTAGTGATAGCGAGGTTCCTGATGTTGAAAGTGGACAGCTGACTGCGGTGTCTAGAATTACAGTCGAAGCCGCCCATGAAGCTCTCGCCCATGACAGATTAATTTTGCGCTCAGTGGGCCGAATCATCTTCTCGGCGGTTTACTTTGCGTTCTTCACGAACATGCTGTTCACCCACATCCCGACCGCCCGCATGTACGAGCAAGCTTACGCGGTAACTTCGATCTTGGCCACGTCGGGTGGTGATACCGTCACGCCTGGCTCGCCCATCAAGTTTTACAACATTGGTCAACTCGGCGATGTCTTTGACTGGCTTACGAATTCGTTCGTCCCTGCGGTGTTCGTGACTCAAGACCAAAACGGAGACGATTTGGCCTCAGAGGACTGGGCTCGTATTGGCTTATTCAACAAGGCGCTAGGTGGAGTGCTGATTGAGGTATACACTAAATCGACTGTGGATTGCGATGCAGATGGCCCTCTCTTCAAGTTGTACCCTGTGTGTCATGTATACGAAGGCACTGAGGACGGATACAGTGCGTACATCCTCATATACAGCCTTAACGCAACCGAGGCGGCGGAAGGTCTCGCTGAGTGGAAGGCCTACGGTATCATCGACAGTTCGACGGCCAAAGTTGAGATTTCAGTGTTGACGTACAACGGCGAGCTCGAAGGGTATGTTGTCACCGAACTCGTATTGGAGTTCCACGCTGGTGGCTTTGTTACGCCCAAAGTGTTAACGAGACCAATGATCTCAATTCCTTACGGCAAACAAAGCTCGTTTGCAAGCGACGTTCTTGTCTGGATTTGGTTTGGCGTGGCGGCAATGTGGGCGTTCTCCTGCGTTTGGCAATGGCGCAGCAAAGAGAATCGCCCCTCTCGACGTCACATGATCATTCGCACGTTTGATCTTTTCGTCGTCGAAGCAGTCATGTGCATCTTCTACGCTATCTGGGTGAGCATTGTGGTTTTACTCGACGATGCTGATTTTCAGAACTCGCTTTGGCTGCTCGCAGATCCGACCAACATCGATGTCGAGGGAACTGCAGATGACATCCATTCTCTCAACATCGTCATCGACAACCTCAAGAATATCGCTAGTCTCACTACAGCGCTTCGAGTGGTTGGCGCCGTCATTATTGCTCTCATCGGTCTTCAGATTCTTAATCGGTTCCGTTTCCACCCGCAGCTCAACATTCTCACTCGCACTGTTGCCAACGCTCTCAAGCAATTCGGTGCCTTCTTTGTCGTGTTCATCATCATCTTCTTGACGTTCACGATCATCGGCTGCATGATCTTCGGTGATCGAGCAAAGGAGTTTTCGTCGTTGGACAACTCGATGGCGTCTTGCATCAACATGCTTTTTGGTGCGTTCGATTTCGAGACGATCAAAGAACTCCAGTTTTCTGTCGCCTTTTACTGGATCTACATGATCGTTGTGAGCCTGGTGCTGATGAACATGATGCTGGCTATTGTGTTGGACGCCTACGAACAAGTGAGCAGCGATAGTTACAAGAAGTCCGCGAATTTGGAGCTCGCCAACAGGGTCACGAATATCTGCTGGGATCAGGTATGTGAGCTGCGTATCGCGTTGTTCTCTCGTGGCACTGTAATTTCTCGTGGAAAGATCAGACCGCGCCAACTGGAGTTGATTCTCAAACAGAAGCTCAAGAACAACCCGCACACAACTCTGTCACAACAGCTACTGAAGTCGCTGTTTCCAGATGCCGACCTTCGGTCTGAGGATTTCCAAGCCACACTTCAGCACATTGAGAAGGGTATCATTATCCTGAATGCGCTGAAATCAGAGAATACCCCTTCCAAGAAAGAGTAGGTCTCGATAATTAGCTTGATCCTTGCTTGAATGCATTCATACCAAAACTTCTGCAATATTTGTTGCTGGGCCGTTAGATTAACTACGCAAGCACAAAACGTACCAAAGGCAGCAGACAACCCTAAGTGTTGATTCTGGGTTTTATCGCCACGCAAGTAGCAGACAATTTTCCAGGCTGTCGTTGGTGTCGCAGTAGTGGACGAGGCGAGTCTTCAACTGGAGCTGCTTCAAATATGCTGCGCGGCCGGCATCTATGATGCGCTTGCACTTGCGTCCTAAAACTGCACGATCCTCTTTGCTGTAATGCCAGTAGATCAAGCAAGCACAATGTTAGAGAAAAAAACGCAGTGCTATCAGTAGAAACATTTCACGTACCTGATGCCAAGAATGTGCTGCACCGCGTCGCCTTCCAGCCCCATACCACATGTAGTCCACGATGTCATGCTAGTCAGCAGCTCAAACTCCTGCGGCTTGAACCCTTGAGCCTCGAAAAAGGATGGATTTACGTAGTCTTCCCACGCGCAAACGTGATGGCAACAAAGCGCGATCGCCAAGCCCTGGAAGCTAGAGCTAACACCGATTTCGGAAGAAGTCACCTTGCTACCGCTACGCTCAGGCAGCGTTTGTGCGATAGCTCGAAGCGACAGATCTGTGGCCACGCCGCACAAGTGCTTGGACATGCAGACGACGGGCTTGTCCAGGATTTCTTGCATACCGGCAAAATCCAAGTGACGGATGTCGATTTTTGCTCGCAGCGTCGTATCCTTTACACCTTCACCACTTTTGCTATCACCGCCAATAAAACGATCAGCCTTGCCTCGTGTATGGGCCCGGTCAATGAGCACATACAGACTATCTGGGAACATCTGAGCCAACGCAAGCGACAGCATCCCTCGTCCAGCTCCAAGCTCCACAAAAGCTGTGTTTGAGTCCTGCAGCAGCTTCACGTGCTCCATATGGCCGATGATCGAGGCCTGTTGCTCAATGTGTCGCAGCACGCTCTTCGATGCGCCCGCCTTCGTCTTCTCCTCAAAAAGCTGGTCACAGCATGTGTGTTGCAGCTTCTCCAGAGCCAACTCACCCACACAGGAATGGTACGCTGCATCAATTCGTTTACGCAGGTCTGCAAAGTCGATAGCCACGAGCTTGTCAATGATGCCTTGTTGCTCCTGAGCTGACGGCTCTGAGTGCTCGTTCCCTTTATCCTCAGCAGGTTCTTCACTGGAGGCCGTTGGGTCTTCTCCCATGCCGCTGCAATGACTGCCAGAGTTGATATTGTGGCTGTAGTACGGAAGCTTCTTCATGGCGTCCGCGTCCTTCACCCGGTTGCACACCAGCACGTGCTTGGCCAGATCGAACTCGTAGACAGTGTGCGACGCGTCCACAGGGCACGGCACGCGGCGCCTCGTGGCAGCTTTGAACTTCTGCGACTTACTGCTCATGGCCGCGTCACTATCAGGCAGGTGGTTGCCGCAGAAGAGCGAGCCTGGCACTCTGCAGCGTCACAATAAGTCAAAGTCTGCAATCATTTCGATACATTTATGGCCTGAATTCGCACCTGGAAATATTGCAGAAGCGGTTTTTGCGCACCACTTTGAACATGCAGCGATCCCATTGGCCTCCGTTCTTTGCATCGCTCTTCGCCTGCTTGCGGCGCTTCCTCTGGGTGTCGCGCGCGAGCTGCTCAGCGCTGCGCTTGGCGGTCTCCATCGTCAACTGAACTATTGGAGACTGTTGCGCTGCCTCGATGATTGGATGAAAGTAAGTCTCTGATAGTCACATTGGATAAAAAGCATTTATGATTAGCATGGAGGCCGACAACGCCGAGCTCCAGGTACGTTGGTGACGGCGACCGAGGCATTTGCATGCTGGAATAGGGCGATATTCAGCATTGCGTGTGTTTATTGTGTCTTACCTTGTTGCTTTGTGCGCGTTTTGGATCGCGGTAGAGCGAGGAAATCGAAGTTTTGCAGGTACAGATTCTACTATTTGGTGTCGGGTATTGACTATGCCTAACATTTGTGACGCAGTCCATCTTTGAGGATGAGTTCCAGCTCAAGAACGACTTAGACCAGCCGGGCGTCGCGAGATCCTTCACAATCTCAGTGCCTGGACCTCATGTCATTGTCCTCCTGGTGCACCTGCCTCAAGGGTATCCGTCCACGGACGCCCCGGTCGCTGAAGTGTACGAGTCATTGGGGCTGACAAACGCCCAGAGAGGAGAAATCCTGGAAATCCTGGTATGTTGATAGAGGAGGGATAACATTTACTATTGGCACAACTGTTGATCTAACGACGCATCTGCTCTTGGTGGTGTAGGCGGGGATCTTCGAGCGCTCGAGTGGCCAGGCTTGTCTCTACGAGTGGATCGAGGATGTGAGGGAGAAATACGTTAATGCTGAGCTGGATGCTGCTCAAGTGGATGCTGGGGGAGAGGGAAGCGATGAAGAGGGAGTTGCAGCTCACGCGCACCTTGACGCGGTGGAGTACTTCGAGTCGGATTCTCAAACTCTGCGCCCTCGCGTACGGACAGCGCAACTGGTCCGCGACGTTGAGCGTGAAGCGGTGATTGCCCCGCTTATCGTTCATGGAACTGCAGTTGTGGACCGTAAAAGTACCTTCATCGCCCACGCGTGTCCGGTCCAGTGTGTTGAGGATGTGCGCTCGTTTCTCGCGTTGCTGCTCGATGATCGCAAGATTGAGCGAGCGATCCACAACATGCTGGCGTATCGAATCATTGGCGAGTTCACCGTCAAAGACAATGACGAGGATGGCGAACACGGAGCTGGAAGTAAGCTGTCGAACCTGCTAGAGCTGCTCAAGGCCGAGAATGTGGCTGTCGTGGTAACGCGATGGTATGGTGGCATTAAGCTTGGTCCTGATCGATTCAAGCACATTAACGGGTGCGCGCGGCAAGTACTGGAGGACGGGGGCTTTCTAGATGAAGCTAACCTCCATCACAGTTCCAAGAAGAAACACAAGCGATGATGTAGTAAGCAGTGCCGTGGGTCAATCATAGACGCAAACGTAGCTAGAAGTTTGACAGGAGAGCTTGTTTTATTCCTCGGCGCTCAGTGACTACCTTGGTGTGCCAGCAGTTCGCAAAAACAACTAATGCGCTATCACCTTACAAAATGCGGTTGCCAAGGGCCGACGAAATGAGCAGCAGCGCCATATCCACGGTGATTTGAGCACCGTCGCCAGGTGCCAGGGTCGGGTTCACCTCGACCATGTCCAGACCTACCAGCATGTTAGTCTCCGCCACGGCTTCAGCAACATAGTGCGCTTCACGCCACGTCAGTCCTCCACGCACGCGAGTGCCCGTGGAAGGGGCTATCAGGGGGTCCACTGCATCGATGTCGTAGCTCATGTGCAGCGGGCGCTGCTTCTTGCCACAGAGGTGGTCCAGCGCCATCTCCATCGTCTTGCCAATACCGTAGCGGTCTACATCCTGCATCGTAAACGCCTTGATGCCCTTCTCACGGATGACCCGACGCTCGAAGTTGTCCACGTCGCGCAGGCCAACGTATACCAGTTGCTCCGGCTTCATCGTGGGGCCGTTGACGAGCCACTCGAAGCCCGGGACCTTGGAGCTGTCCACCATGCCGTCCATGAGGAAGGCGATGGGCATGCCATGCATGTTTCCAGAGTCCGAGTCCGTGGGTGTGTTGATGTCAGCATGGGCATCCACCCAAATGACGCCAGCGTCCGGGTGCACCGATAGCAATCCCGCGAGCGATCCAGCGCCAATCGTGTGGTCACCTCCCAGCACCAAACAGAGCTTCCCTTCTCCCGCTTTCTGCTGGAAGACTTGGTAAAGCTGCTTGGTTCCGTTGCCCACTACCCAAAAACAACAATCCCATGAGCTTCAACAACGAAAAGATACCAAGCAGTTAACACTATAATACCAGGGAAGCACTGCTTGGCTTTGCCGTAGCGTCGGTCCAGCGTCGGGTCATTGCGGGACGGCGCCACAAAGTTGAGGTTGCCCGTCTCCTCCACCGACCAGCCCAGGTCCACCAGCGTCTTGTGCAGGCCCGCCTCGCGCAGTAGATCGGGCCCGCCGTCCGTCCCGAGCAGCGGCTGGCCGTCTGCACCACATCACCGGCAAGAAAAGCGTCAAAAGGGCAATACGGGTTTCGTCTACTAATTGATACAGGCACGTACACGTCATGGGTGCGCCGATGATCGAGACGGTGTGCGGCAGACTCAGTAGCGCGTTGCGGTGCTCGCCCGCGTGGATGTGCGGGCGCACTTCGTCCCACTGGCGGCACGAGGAGCTCGAGATGCCGCGCTGCTGCACGCGGCGTAAAGCGGAGGAGGCGCGACGCAGCATCGGATGGAGTCGAGGGAGACGAGAGCAGATCCGAAAGTGTTCGATGTACCGGTAGTCATACGGGACCCCTTCAAAGTCGTTTCGATCTGCTGAGCTGATTGCGCACTTCAACTAGTGAGCGCTAATCAAACCGATTGCACTTTGCAACCAGCGAGCGCTAATCAAACGATGAGAGGCGTTAACCATCGACCTGCTGGCATCTACAGTGTAAGTGAACCTTGAGACAACAATTTAGCCTTTGAAAAGGGTGGTTTGGTCCTAATTACTAGCACACAAGCTCGTCTACATGTTGAAGGGATGCATTCTTCAACATGTAGACGAACTCTTTCGTGCCAGCTCACTGCGGTACCTGTTTCTTGTGCTTCTTTCGACTCTGAGGCAGCAACGATACGTCGATGAAGCCGCCGCCTTCCAGGGCCTCCCGAGCGCAGGCGTTGATATGCTTGAAGCGGTCTGGGCCGAGATGGATGCCGCCGCACCAGCGCGTGACCACCACAGCCACGTTCTCGGCTTTCGTCAGCTCCATCAGGTGCAACATCTTGCTGCCTGCGCCATCCTCACGGTCTTCATCGTTGTCCTTGATAGTGAAGTCGCCGGTGATTCGGTACGCGAGCATGTTGTGGCATGCGCGACTGAGCTTGCGATCGTCCAGCAGCACCGCCAAGAAGGAGCGCACATCCCCGACACTGGAGGTCGGACACGCATGGCCCTGGAAGACGCTTTTGCGGTCGACGATGGTCCCGCCGTGGAAAATCAGCGGCTGGAGCCTGGCTTCACGAGCGCGGTCGCGCACTGCTTGGGCTGTTCGTGTGCGAGGGCGCAACGTGTGTGGGTCTGATGCAAAGCTGGCCGTGTCTTGCTGAACTGGACGAGAGCCAGGAGCAGCGATAGCGCACTCCGACTCGGGCTGCTCTTCAACTGCCTGGCGTGTAGCGTAAACTTCCCGCACACCCGCGATCCACTCGTAGAGACAAACTTGTCCGTTTGAGCGGTCGAAGGTAGTGCCCTGCCACCAATCGAAGTCGTTAGTGAAGGCAACCGCAGTGAAAGGCAACAACGCACAAGTTTTCCCGTGATCTGGTCACGTTGCACATTCGTAAGCCCGAGCGATTCCTGCACGACGGCGACCGGGGCGTCGGTGGATGGGTATCCGTTCGGCAGATGAACTTGCAGTATAATGGAGTGTGGCCCTGGCACTTGGACAGTGAACGATTTCGCTCCGTCCGATTGATCAAAGTCCGCGCTCAACTGGAACTCGCATGCGAAGATGGCCTGCGAACACGATCTCCATCAGCCAGCATCTTGTGCTGTAAATTCCAGTTGCGCCGCACCTGAAGCACCTCGATTTCTTCGTCTTGCGTCGTTGCATTATCCTCGCGCTGGGTCTCGCTGCACATTGCGTTCGATGGCGCTCGCAAATCCAAAAGTGAAGAGCAACACGATGGATGGGAAGCGTGTCAAGTGTCTGCACAAGTCGCAGATTTGTGTATGGCACACCAGCTATCTATCACGAGACCACCAGAAGACCATCGCGATGCCGTGGAACGCCAACAATAACCCGGCGGGCGAGATCCGCGCGCCTGCCATGGCGGCTGCTCAGCGTCGCAAGCAGCAGCATCAAGGGAACAAGGACTCAGCGGCACTCTGGACCGAGTCGCTGCATGTTCTGGAGCTGGACGAGCTGCTGCCACGCGACCAACTGGCGACGCTGCGTCACTGTGCTCTGATGCACCCGGAGGACTTCCCCATTGATGCTGCTGGGCCCGACGGAGCTGCTCTAGTGCACCCGAGACTGCACGCACAATTTGTAGTGGCTGTGCGACAGCATGAGGCGGTGCCACGAGGTGCCATTGCCTTGTCCCAGCCGCAGATGATCAACCTCGAGCTGTGCACGTTCCAGACGGAGAACTGGGCGCTCTTCACGGAGCGAGTCCCGACTGTCAACGCCGTGGCTATTGAGATTCGTCCGTTGCTAGAAGAAGAGGAGAGCACTACTGCTGCTCCGATCGTGATGGATGCCAAGGAGTTTTCCGCTGCGTTTGCAAAGCATACGTGGCAGCGAGTGCTGACGGAGCACGAACGACTTGTGATGCCATTCCAGGGTGGGCGCTATTTCGTCCGAGTGCTGGAGATTGATGCAGAGGATGAGGACGAGACGGAGTTCACCATGCCAGACTCGTATCGTGGTCTGATGGCCGAAGATGTTGAAGTGTTTGTGTCCTCAGAGGGAGGCCAGACTTCTACCTTTGAACTGCTAAATTCCACGCTGGTATCCACTGCTGGTCTTGCGTCGATGCGCTCGGACGTTGTCACGGTCCTCACGAGTGACGGGGAGGAGTTCCCAGTCAAGAAGAAACTCCTGTTCCCGTGCATCAAGCTTTCGTCGGCCGTACTTTCAGGCAAGGGCGTGCACAAAGACGCGTCGACAAGTATAGAGGTGGACGTGGATTGCTGCACTTTTGACCGAGTGCTGCTGTATCTGGAGCATGAAGGACGCAACGATGGTACCGAGTTCCAGTTTGATCCCTCGGTCACAGACGATCTGTTGACCGCGGCCATTACCGTTGGGTGCATTGGGCTGCAAGAAGTTTGCCAGAGACGATTTGGTGAGTTTGAGACCCGCGTCCGCAAGGATGCGATCCGCTGGGAGGAGGTCGTTCGCCGCAACGAATCCGGCGAAGTGTGGCTGGTTATGCAAGGTATGGTGCTGGATATTACGCGATGGATCCCGGAGCACCCTGGTGGATCCGAGCTAATTGCCCAGGAGGCCATGAACGTGGATTCAACAGTCATGTTCGAGATTTATCACGCTAGCCGCCAGTCATTCCGCTATCTCAAGCAGTTTTACATCGGAGAGCTCTCCGAATTCGATCTTGCGGCAATGCCTAAATCCGCAGAGCAACCCTCCGAGGCCTTCATCCAGGAGCTACAGCAGTACACAGCGTGGCGTATCGAGCCACAGGAACACACCTTCAAGAGTTTTTAGGCTTTAACTACACCGGGTTAAAGGTTACCGTTCACTCCTATAGTTCTTGTAGGGCACTGCGGGAGATGAGGGGCATTGCGAAGTACACACAACGCCTCGGACGTGTGAGTACTGAGTTGCTGTCCTACAGCGAAGTAGCCATCAAGGACAGGTTGGGCAGCTGGTGACCCCAGAGGACAGAACGTATTGTCGGCTCCGCAGGCGTGTTGCTGGGGGTCTGGAGATGCAACACCGCACCAGTACCCAGGAGAGCAGGCTTGGCAGTAGATGCCATTTTGCGAGTACGATCCGGCCGGGCAAGGTGATTGCTTCGCTGATGCTGACCCTCGTGGACAGACGTATCCATCTTGACATTTGCCCGTGCACGTCCTGGTCGCGAGACCGGGTGTGGCTCCGTACGTGCCTTCAGGACACAGATATTGAACACCAGCGGTGCAATAGCTTCCAGCTGGGCATATTGTTTCATCTGGTCGAAGCCCCGCTTGTGTTGCGACGGTGAAGTATCCAGTGTCGACAGCAATGGGAACTGACGAGCCTTGGCGGCAAAATGATGTCCGCGATGTACACGGGTGCAGTTTGTAGTCTGCCGTTCCTATCGGACTGCAAGCAAAACGCGTTAGACCGATGAAAGAGTTGGGGTACGTTGACATCCCTACCAGAAGTATCCAGCAGGGCATGGCGCGGTGCAAGTTGCAGTCGACAAACCTTCGCTGTCACCGTAAGTTCCAGCAGGACAAAGCCTTTTGACGCCACCAGTGCAGTACGACCCTTTTTCGCAAACGTGCTGATCTGATCGAGTGGTTTGGTTCCGAACGGCAAGCTCGCTGCCTTCAACATACTGCAGCGCTATCTGCTCTCCTGTTGCGGTCGTCCCCCAGTACGCCTTCCAGGTCGTGTAGTAACCTGCAGTTGCAGTGGTTGGCAGTGGGGAACCTTTCGGGCAAAATATATTCACTGATCCACATTCCAAGGGGACTGTTGCTGCGAGCGGGCAGTAGAACCCTGGCGGACATGGCGACGGAAGGCACGAAAGCACACCATTGACTGGTGAGCATATACTTGAGCATGCTTGGGTCATGAGACCCTGTGTAGCTCCATAGGTCCCAGCAGGGCAAGCGACCGGAACGATTGTCCCCTTCTCACTGTTCCAAAAAGCAATCGGTCAAAACCAGTATATCAACACAGGTTTGAAAAACGTACCAGTAGTACCCGATTGGGCAGAGTCCGCTGCATCGAGCATTGGTTAGACCAAGTTCACCTCCATAGGTTCCGGCGGGGCATGGGATCGGCACGGATGTTGCCTCGGGGCAGAACGACCCCATCGGACACGGAGCAGAGCACACTGGGGTTGTGAGTCTCGTGGATTCACCAAACACACCAGCAGGACATGCTCGGCGGATCCCAAAGACGCAGTAGTATCCCTTCTCGCAGCGTATTTGCTGTCCTGCGCCACTTTTCGAGCTGTATTGATCGGTTGGAAACGTGATTGTGTAGTATCCCGTGTCTACCCTCCGACGTTCGCCACTACCTGCGGGGCAGTAGTAGGTGGAGGTGCCGCAAGGCTTTTCTCGTGGTGAGGTCGACCCCTCGGGGCAAACGAACCCACCCGTACACAATCCGGAGCACAACGATGAAGTGAGTCCTGGTGTGGAGCCGAAGGTGCCTCCTGGACATCGTGAGCACTTGGTGCCGTCAAAATACGTGCCAGCATTGCAAGCGAGCGCCTCGGTTGTGCGGATCACGGTAGCAATGATGCAGCATACCGCAACGATCAGTCTTCCCATGAGGGATCTCGAATGTTTGAAGAGACGCGAGCAGTAGCAAAAAGCAGTTAAGCAGCTCATGACAAGACTTCGATCAATCACGGCTGCTGCGACTTCAACCAGTTGCAAGCAAGATGTAGCTAAGACAAGAGTTCTCCGAATTGAAGGTGAAGTCTACAATACCGATTGTGCGCCAATGCTGCTGGATTCGCTCCTCTCTCATTTTCCGATGAAACTCAAGAGCTACATGGAGAAGGTCAGTCGAGTTACGCTACTTTGAGTGTAACTTTACAGCATCACTGCATCGACTACTGGTTTTATAAGTTATAATATATTAATAACACCTCGCTTCAAGGATGCCCTACAGGAGGTGGGGTCGCTTAGACATGTACATCGGCCAAGTGGTCGTGCAAAGCCTGCCTTTACGTTGTGTCGGAATCCTGGGATGCCTCAGCAAGCACAGACACGACCTGCCGTTCGTCTGTAGCGATACGAATTTTTTACAAGTCGCACGGGCGATCGGACGTTCGGATGGCGCTCATGAAAATCCACCGCTATTAAAACGATTTGAATGCCGTTAGCGGTAGAGCTACAATAGCGATCGCCCGTAGGCCTCGCATCACCAGCGCTGCCTGGATGCCGACGCGCTGCAGGCCCAGTTCGCGACCGAAGCTGTGCACCGAATAGATCTCGCGACGCTGCTCGCCTCAACTTTGCTGACCAGTGCGGGCTCAACCTAGCTGACCCCACGTGCACAAAGCCCACGAGCTGGGGACGCTGCGAAAATCCATCGGCTGTCGCGATCGCAACGAGCCCTTGATAATTCCTAGCTGTGCTCCCCCGAATTGGTAATGTCCCCAAACTTCACGGTGTACGTTCCCCCAGGGCTGTGGGCCGCGTGCAGCAACGGGAAGTGATCCTCCCCCGAAAGATTGTAGTGAGAATTGTGTTCTGCATTGCAGACGTCGTTCCATGCAGACTGCGGGCCTGGTCAGCTCGCCCCAGGGTTGGTGGCGCGCAGTAACATCGGAGACCGCGCCGGCGGTGCAAATCGTCAAGCGTGGATGAATGCCAGCCAAGCTAATGCCGGGGCAGAAACACGCGTATTTTCTGCGTTCGGTTGTGAGAGGGCGGACCGCATGCCCATTAGTCAAAATGGGGGATTTGACGCGCGCCCATTGGTAGATCAGACCGAGTGCAACTTTCATGAGCGACGATGATTGTCGAGTTCACGCCGCATCTTGGCGCTTGTCCAGGACTGGGCCAATTCCCATTTTTCCAACGCGGAAAAGGATCCACGTAGCTCTGCTGCTTGCAGCGAGCTCGTACCAAACCAGCGATTCCCCTCGGGACTCTATTTCCATCCCTCGCTATTACTAGCTCCGTCGTATCTCGGAAGACTCCCACCGAGAACCATCCGAACACCTTTAGAAGCCAGCAAACCACGCAGCCACTCGCCAAGACACCACCTTCGACCGACGCATGAGCTGGATCCACAAGTACGACGTGGCCGTGCCCTCCTACCAGGTCACGGACGGCAAGGTCTTCTTCGCACTCAAACTCACCAAGCGAGACGCCGATGGCGTGTGCACCACGCTACGCTCGTACTCGCAGTTCCGTCGGCTGTGGAAGACGCTGCGGGAGCGCGTGCACGAGCCGAAGCACCGCCACCATCTGACACTCAGCCTCGCGCACAAATGTCATTGCGCCAAGGAACACTGCGAGTTCGACGGCCTGTACCCGCTGCTGCGGTCGTTCTCGTTCCCGTCGCGCTGCTCGCTGCGCTCCAAGCTCTCGGGACTCGACCACGCCGTCGTTAATCAGCGTCGTGACGCGCTCGCAGCCTTCGTGACGCTTGTACACGACTTCTTTGGCACCTTCGCCAGTGTCACACTGCGGGACAAGCTGCAGGACGACAGCTGCTTCGTCCTCAAGACGTACGCCAACTTCTTGGGCGCCAATGAGCACTTCCCCACCGACGCCTCGGCGGCGCTGCACCGCCCGCTCGCCTTGAATGGGTGGAGACAACAATGCGCCGAGCAGATGCTTGGTCAAGATGTAGAAGAGGAAGCCGTTCCTGAGCTAAGTGAGGTGCAACTTGGTGCCCCACGCGCTGTTGAGCCTCGAATGGAAGAGGACTCGACGCTTTCGTCAAGTGAAGAGAAAGACGTCGAACCTGAACGCGTGACGCTCCCGGCCCTGCAAGTGAAGGCCGTGCGCGTCCACACCATGCACTCGTTCATGGAGGAGTTCTGCGAGCACGTACTGAACCAGTTCGCCAACGACATCGAGGAGTTGCGCTCACCCGACCTCGCCCAGGCTCGCCGCTGGGAGCTTTGTTTGTACGTGGCGTGCCGTATCGGCCACTTGTACGCCGTGCAGCTCATCTTGTTCAATTACGCCGACGCCAACACGGCCATGGCCGATGGGTCCTCGTGTCTGCACATCGCAGCCCGCATGGGACGCACAGACGTTGTGACTCTGTTGCTGGACGAGGGCGCAGACGTCAACAAAGCGAACGACGCTGGCGTGACTCCGCTCATCGCAGCGTGCCGCAACGGATGCGTCGACGTCGTGAAGCTGTTGCTGGAGGCTGGTGCCAAGGTATCCGCTTGCAGCAAGCGCGGCACTTACCCTCTCCATGCCGCCATTGTCTCGCAGAACATCGAGATCGTGTCGCTGCTCGTCGAGCACGGTGCGAACGTGAATGTCATGACGGCGAGTGGCATCACCCCGCTGCACTTTGCGGCCAAGCTGGGCTCGTTGGCGATCTCCGAGTTCCTGCTGCGTCACGACGCTGACCCGGAGAAGCGCACCAAGAACGACAGTGACGCCATGATGATCGCGGAGGCCAACGGCCACGCCACCATCTGCGAGCTGTTCCAGCGGTTCTCGGGCTTTGCTACCAACGAGCAAGTAGGATCGGACTACATGCTCAACATCAGCGAGACCGACAAGTCTCCCGACATGGTGCGCATGCTCTCGCAGCGTCGCCTGTCCCGAGCTGCAGCCTAGAGGAGGACGACACGCAGTTTTCCTTTCAAGGCAACCCCTATATATTTAAGCAGCACGCGGCCAACTGCGCTCGATCGAAGAGCGTAGAGACATGGCCTCACGCCGCGCTATTTATTCATACTGTAGCAGAGCAATACACATAAGATTTGGCAAAAGGCAAGTTGAAGTGACGAGTTCCATCCGATCTGATTCTGGTAGGCTTCATTCCATCTGCAGCTATCCAGAAAACTGTTGATGAGGAATCCTCATTGAGGATGGTCGCGGCACGTTCTACTTCTGGACAATCATCCAAAGTTTCGGGTCCCGAGACATCAGACCCATCAGACCTGTTTCTGGTGTTTCTAAAAGTGGCAGTCCAAAAGAACTCTCGTGTCAATCACTCGCCATGGCGGACAGCGACAGCGACGATGAGCTCATGAGCCGCCTGGCAGGCGGCTTCGCGGCGTCGGCGGGTGAGGACTGCGCCTACTGCGCGACGCCCAACGCGTCGCTGCGATGCACTATCTGCAACGAAGCGTCCTACTGCAGCGAAGTACGTCAGCTTATATTCCGACTAAGAAACGGCGGGTTATCACTAATTAGGGGTGTAATATGACTAGACCTGCAAGAGAAGACACGCGCGAGCGCACCGCAACCTTTGCATCAAGCGGCGCATGGAGAAGGAGGCGGCCAATGAGGAGGAAGAGGATGAGTCGGACGAGGAGGAGGAGGAGGAGAGCGACTCCGAGAGCGAAGACGTGGCCCACGCCCCGCTTGCGACCATGGGCGTCCCTGGCCTCACGCCCCAGCAGGTCAAGAAGCTGCTGGAGCTGGCGTCCAAAGCGGACGTCGTGACGACCAGTTCGTCCATTGACAAGCTGCAGAGACAGATCTCCCAGCTCATGGCCGACAAGAAGAATGGGGCGGTGAGCAGAGAGAGAGGAGCGTCCGGCGCCAGCTTGAAGGAGATCAAGGCGCTGCACGAAAAGCTCAACGAGCTGGAGAAGAAGACGCAGACGTACGCAGGAGGCGCGAGGAGTGTGTACACTGCGCTGCTGGTGAAGGACGACCCGGACTTTGCCAAGTACTTTAAGCTCAAGGGAATGGACATGCCGGTGGATCAGATCAAGACAAAGATGGAGGCAGACGGCGTCAACCCGTCACTGTTGGATACACCCGACGCTGTGTCGCCGAACGACCCGGGCGTACGTACAAGTCGAGTTTGTCTTGTTGGCGCGAGGACTAATGTGTTTATTTTGTCTCTTTTTTGCAGCCGGAGAAGGGTGCGTACATTCCAATGACCGTGGCGGACGATCCTGCATTCAAGAAGTACTTCAAGTTGAAGAGCATGGACATGCCCATGAGTCAAATCAAGTTGAAAATGGAGGCGGACGGCGTGGACCCCAAGCTGCTGGACAACCCGAATCGAGTATCACCGAACGACCCTGGCGTGAGTTTGTCCACTGCTGTGAAGCATCAAGGATGTGTTATTTGACGATTTGGTTATGCTTTCTACTCTTGATATTGCAGCCGCCGTTGCAAATCTCGTCAGGATATCAGTCCAATGGAATGGCACCGCTGTCTCCACCCCAAGGATCTGGTGGTGGCTTCAACTGGCCCTCAATGTCTGCTCCGGCCCCTGTTGTCCCGTATGAACCACTTCTTGTAAAAGATGATCTACAGCTCAAGAAGTACTTCAAACTGCAGCAAATGGGCATGCCTGACGAGCAGATCAAGCTCAAAATGAAGGCGGACGAGATGGATCCCGATCTACTTGACCGTCCAGATGCCGTTTCTCCCAACGACCCTGGTGTAAGTGACCTCATCCCTGGTACTTTTTGTTTATATGTCAATGCTAACGTAGTTCTGAATTGTGCTTGCATTATCAGCCGCCTGCTCAAGCGCCAGCCTCCCCAACTGGTCCTGTCTCGATGGAGCAGCTCTTCAGTATTCTAATGCAACACCAGCAGATTATACAACAAGGTAAGTTAAGTTGACTGTAAGGTGCGTTATTGTCGTTTGACTTCATACTGACGTATGCTTCCGTTTACGCGATTAATACAGTATCAAATGGTGGTGGCTTGGCGAACGGTGTGCGTGGTCGCGGAAGCAGCGGTGGTGCTACAATAGATGGCATGCCACTGCGGTCAGTAGAGGATCAAATGGCATTGGAGCTAGCCGCTGCGGAAAGTGCCATCGACGACATCTTTGGTGATGAATCCCAGCAATCAAAGGGGCCCGTTGGCATGAGCATGATCGAGCAGCTCGAGAAGAAAGCGCGAAAGGAGAGCAACAAAAAGCTCGTTGACAATCGGGAGGAAGTCAACCGTTTGGTTGCGGAACTACTGACTACGAAGCTGTCCACCGACGAAGAAGCAATCATCTTTTACAAAGCAATCGCTCCGAAGTTGGAGGAATATGGGCTTGCGCTCGGAACTGACTCCGTCCAGTCCTGGTCATCGCGTCTGCTCATCAAGAACAAGGAGACGCGGGACTGGTACTTCTCAGAACAGGAGCGACTAGATGCTGGCAAGGCGTACGGACGTCTGTGGGGGCTTTCGTTTCTGGAACGCGATGCCGGCCAGTTGATCGCAAAGCGCGCACAGATTCTAAATGCTCCTGCAACTATGCGCGCAATCGCCAAGGGTAAACCAGAACTGATCGACAAGTTCACACAGCTGCTGAAGGACACGGTGAAACTCAAGCACAAAGTATTTAAGAGCGGCTCGTATGCATCGGAAGTACGGCAACTGCACGAGCTCAACATCCCTGAGCGCTTTGAGGAGCATGGCGCTGCGCTCCTTAACTCCACAATAGTGCTAGCTAATGCGTCGATGGATTTGGCCGATGAGGAATTCCGGTCGTTGGAGAATGCTACACGAGCTAAGAAGATCCGAGCAGTGGCTGTGGTGCACGTTGCTGAGAAGGCAGCCACGTTGGTGGGCATCGTGAAGAAGATTGGCGCCAGCGGAGTCAATGAACTGCGTCTCCGGGATTTGGAGGCAACCGTAGCGAAGGTCAAGGAAGTGTACTTATCAGGCGAAAAGGAAGAGGAAGAAGAAGACGATGTGCTATAAGGAAACATGCGATGTCTTCCTTGAACAAGACGCGGCGCGCCGGCGTATGGCGCAGACAGAAGGGTATTTACCGCGGTACGTCGGAAACATTAGCACTCCTACAAGCAAACACTTTCCGATCAAAATCAATCTATTTCTCGATAGCCAGCTTGTCAATATCAAGCTTTTTACTGCCGAACCTGGCCGAAGAGCGAGCGGAAAAGCTCGTCCACGTCCATCTCCGGCTTCGGGTAAGGCTCCGGGAACATAAAGTTCTCGAGCTTGGGGTGCACCGTGTAGCGCAATTGGCGGCCCTTGCTCGCCTTGCGGTTCACGATTTTCTTCTTCTTGCGGTGAGTGCGCCTCACCATGGCGTCTTGGCCGGCGCCACCTCCACCGCTCTCGATAAACTCCTTCAGAAGCTGCTGGTAAAAGTCAGAGTCGTCGTACATGAGCTCGTCCAGCAGGTCTTGAGCTCCGTCTGTGGCCTCGTCCTCTGGTACATCAAGGGGCGCATGTGCCTTTCGCTTGACTCGCTGGGGATCCACGAGCACCGACTCGACTTGAGCAAGAATATCTTGGTTTACAGCCTTGAACTTCTTCGCCTGGCTGTTCTTGCCCCCCGCCGCCAGGTCAGTCTTGCGCGTGTATGTGTTGAGAATTTCGTTGTACTGAGGAAGGATCGCGCGGTTGTTAGCATTGATCTCCTGCCACAAGTCGTCGCACGTGCGCTTGCGTTTCTTGGTGGGTGCGTCGCCCGCGCTCAGCTCAGGCACGTTGCACAGCTTCTCCTGCAGCGCAGACACGGCGTCGATGCTCTTGTACAGTTGAGCCACCACCTCCTCCTTAGTCTTCGTAACCGCGTCCTCATCCGTCGTCTCTCCGTCCGTCTCATGTGCCGTCACATCCGTCAGCAGACGCTTGGCGTAGATCTGCACCTCCAGACAGCGTTCCCAGAGAATTTTCTGGTTCCTCACGTGCTGCGCCTTCTCTACGACTTTCTCGCTGTCCTGCGCGCTCATGAGTCGTGCCGAGTCCTCCTTCTGGAAGCTGCGGATGAGCATCTCCGCGCTCTTGTTCTCTTCATTTTCTTCGCTTTCTTTGTCTTCAACCTCCTCTTCTTCGACCTCTTCTTCTTCATCTTCCGACGCTCCGAACGGCTCACCATCGGACCACTCGGCCATTGCGTCTTCGTCTGGCGACTCCAGTCCCTCCTCCGTTAGGTCCTTGCGCTTCACAACTTCGCCCGCGTACTCGATGCTCTCCAGCGCGTCCCAGTTCTTGACGCGCAGGGCCGACGCCTTCTCGCGTTGTTTGCCTCCTTTGCGCTCCGCCTGCAGTCGCTGCTTGTGGGACGAGCGCAGCCGCGTTGCGTCCTGCGCCTCGGCATCGGAATCCGACGCCGCGTATGCGTGCACCACCGCTCGCGTGCCGTCGTCGAAGTCATCGGCCTCGTCGATGTTGAAATCGTCGCGCGCCATCCTCGAGCGTCCTCCGCCAGGCGATAGTGTAGTGCGTTGGTGCTGACGGCAGTAATAATTTTCTGCCAATGACAACAGTTATAATCCCGTCGTATTTCAACGAATCAAAGAGGTGTATTCGTCGAAACCAATCACGCTAGAAATTACTGTTCGATACAAACTATGCTTGTTATTCTGTCGCTTACAGTGTCGCTTGAAGCCATGCGTATCAGATGCGTAGACTGAAAGAGGAGACATGGCGCGCGTGCCGCTGGCACTGCTGGCGCTCTACTTCCTGCACGCGTTCATCCTGTCGTTCCCCATGACGGCGTACGGCGTGTGGCTCTTCGACGTCATCCACATGCCGCCAGCCACCACGACGCTCTACTACTCGGTCACATTCTTCCCCTGGAACCTCAAGCCACTCTACGGCCTGCTGTCCGACAGCCTCCCGCTCTTCGGGTACCGCCGCAAGTCGTACATCATTCTGTGTGAGGTCGTTGCCGCGCTCTCATTGGTTTTCACGGCCACGTACGTGCACTCGATCACTGGCGCTTTCGCTGTGAAGCTCGTGGACGCTGTGGCCGAAGCCTTTGCGCAGATTATGCTCGGCATCATGTTGGTGGACCTGACGACGGGAGACGCCTCCAGTAGAAGCAGTGCACACGTGCAGTCATTGGCCAATGGCGTCAAGAATGTGGCGTCGATTGCAGCCTTGGTGCTGGGCATCCCAGTGTATCGAGACAAGAGCATCAAGCCGCAGCAGGTCATTGGATGGACCAGTATGTTGCCGTTGGCAGCGGCGGGAGTGTGTCTGGTTAGATTGAAAGAGACGCCTGTGAGTGAACTACAGGACGTCAGGGAATCGAAACCTGTTGAATATGTTACATCGGCAAGTTTGCTGAAGTCGTGGTGGCTGCCGTTTAAGCGCGATCTTCAGCACAAATGGGAACTCATGCGGCCGGTGCTGCCGCCGATGCTCTTCTTCTTCTTGTGCAATGCACTGCCTGGCGATGGGACGATATGGTACCAGTACACGTTTTCGCTCCTTGATGACGAGCACGAGTGTTTGCAGTACATGTACCTCGCTGGCATGATCGGTCGCTTCCTGTCGTGTCTGTCGTACGCAAAGTGGTGCACGAACCGCAGTGTTCGAAGCGTCTTTTTGCTCTCTACGGTGTGCTCTGTTACTGCTGGACTGCCACGACTGCTGCTGGCTCCTCCTGTCGTACAGCTTCCGGTCTCCGTGTGTACGTTTGGCACAGCCGAGTCTTTCATCACCTCATTCACTTCCGAGTTCGCGCTGTTGCAGTTGCTGGTAGTAGCCACGTACTACTGCCCGTCAAACTCGGACGTTCAAGGATTGACGTACGCATTGTACCTATCGTTCATGGACTTCGGCGGCGTTGTGTCGGGGGTACTTACGTCCCTACTGGTGTCGGCGCTCGGCATTGTGCCCGACCCGACCACGAAAGTTGTGGACTGGAAGCGTTTGTGGCTGGTCGTGGTGATTGCGTCTGTCGGGCAGTTGCTCGTCTTGGTGTTCCTTTGCGTGTTGCCCGAGAAGGTTGACACCTCAGAAAATACCAGTTTGGTGGGAAGACCAGTGAAGTACAAGTCCATTGCGTTCTCGGACGAACCGGAGAAACAACCATTACTCTCGGAACCAGAGGCGTATGCCGACGTAAGAGTGTGAACGCATAGAGTTAGATGGTCAGAAACCAAAGTCTAAACAATACTGACTTAAACTGCAACGTGAAGCTTCAAGATCCCTACGAAATCATCCACACTAAAACTAAAACCTCAGACGCAAAACACAAATATGCAAAAAAAAGAATACCGAGCGATTTGATGCGCGATATATTGTGTTCCAACTTTCCGCAAAAGACCTTAGGGAGTTGCCCACCCTCTCAAGGGCGATCCGGTTGAAAGAGCAAGCCAGCACGTGTCGACGCGAACGACACTTACTTCTTCTCCTTCTTGTCAGCCAGACGCTTGGCCTGCTTGCCGAAGATGCGCTTGTCGGCGCGAGCCACACGCAGCTGCGTGAAGACGCTCTTCTCCTTCATCTCGGGCGTGATGATGGCCGTCGTCGACTTGACGCTCGAGCGGGTGATCGGGAGGATCGCGCCCGTGTACTGCACGGCGTTCTTGGTCTCCTCCGGAGACGAGTCGCCGTTCTTGGGCTTGTTCACGCTCTTGCGCGGGAACACCACGAGCTTAGCCTTGTAGGCCTTGAGGCGGTGCACGTTAGCCTGGAGCGACTCCACCGACTTGTTCGTGCGACGGAAGTCCACGGCAATACCGATGCTGATGGCCTGCTTGCGGTTAATGCCAGCCTCCTTCAGCTCTTCCAGCGTGAAGCCCTTGCCAGCACGGACCTTAGAGCCGTACTTGATCGTGGGGCAGTGCACAGCGGGGCGCAACAGACCAGCGGCCGGACGCGGGGCGATGGCAGCAGCCTTGGCCTTACGTGCCAGACGGCGGGTTTTCTTCTTGGCAGCCTGTTGGTGGGTCACAACAGAATGTCACTTGTATCAGTACGTTGGTCCTTCGCAGTTGTCTGCAACCAGCAGCTATACGCCACACGCCCATTGAATCCGTCGCCGCTACAGAGATATTGAGTATGTCCTCTTCCAGTCGACCTGTTCTCGTTCTCTGACGTTTTGTCCCATGGTAGCAGACGGATTGAAGAAGCTTATGTGGCGTGTGTGCATCTAGCTGCTGGGGGCTGTAAAAGTCACGTCACGGCTGTCGTCTTACCTGGTCGAACCAAGTCTTGATTCGGGACTCCCAGTACTTGTGGAAGTGGCCATTGGGGATGACGTTGTTGTGTTTCACCATCTTGAACTACGATACAAAGAGAGAGGAAGGCGCAGTGTGAGTCGCTGGCCATTGCCGCCGTCATGGGGCGTCGTTACCTTCGCGCGAAGTTACTCAGAAAGTTGCGGGCAATTTGGAACTTGGAGCCCAACAATCGCAGGCGGAGCCAGCGCCCGAGAATTGGTGGTTCCCCAACGCGCAAGGCTCTCCAGTCCTGACACTCACTTGGGCTCACTATGCTCTCTCCTCACAGCCAATCAGATTGCAGGATGAATCCTAATCTAGGCCGCTGTCTCCTGGACTAGGCGTTTTAGATAAGGTGGGCCACACGACCGTGGAATGGTACATGGTACCGCAGCTGCATCTCCCCCTCTTCAGCTTCCTAACGACCCAGGGACCGCAGACGACACTTGCGAGCGACGACGCAGCGGCTCTCGAGACGACGTCGCCATGTTCAGCTCCGGAAGTGCGTTCTCCACTCTTTTATTTTAGTTCTCCACCGTCTTGCGCTTCCATCAGCCGCGTGGTTCCCGAGTTACAAGCTGACGGATTATGTCACCTATCTGCAGATCGAGGTGGCGGCTTCGCGGCGCAGGGCAGTAACCCATTCGCGCAGAGTCAAGGTACGGAGGTTACATGATTCAGGTTACGCGCTTTGCTCTGCTCTCGTTGTGTGTGCGTCTCTAGGCGTCTCTAGGTATTGATCGGTGCCCTTGGCGTGTCCAGGATCCTCGACAATGAACCAGTTCCAGTCCAATGCCAACGCTCCAGTGGTCCAGACCACGTTCGGACAGAGCTCCGGCTCTATCAGTCAACCGCCACTGCCTCCTGGTGGAATGGCTGGGGCTCCGGGCAGAGGCTTCGGACATCAGCCCCCACTTCCTCCTGGAGGAATGGCTAGAGCTCCGTCGGGCGGGTTTGGAGCCCCTTCGACCGGCGGAAACCCGTTTGGACAGAAGAAGAGCAACAACAAGAAACATTCACAAAATAGTGCAGGTACTACGTTTGGAGGACCACCGTTTGGACAGAATGGCGTGTCGACTTCTTCTACGTTGCCGGGTGCACACACGACATTTGGATTTGCGTCGTCTACAGGTGGAAAGCCCAAGAATCGAGAGACTGGAAATAGTGGAAATGCACCGAAGACTGCGTTTGGTGGCAATGGATCGGCATCTTATGGTGGAAGCAGTACCGCGTTTGGAGGAAATGACAATGGATTCAGTGCAGGACAGACTACTTTTGGGGCATCGGTACCCAAGCGCGGACAGAGATCCTTCTCGCAAGACACGAACGGATTTGGATCGGCCCGCACAGCAGCACCGGCACCATTGTCGTCGCCAAGTGCAGGACACACTGCTTTTGGGGCGCCGACGCCCAAGCGTGGACAAGGTTCGTTCTCGCAAGACGCGAGCGAATTTGGATCGGGTCGTACAGCAGCACGGGCACCAGTGTCGACCCCAGCGACTTCCTTCGGAAGCCAAGCATCTGGTGTGAGAGTGCGAAAAAAGCAAATCACCCCAAACGCTGAAGCTTCCTCACTATCGGACAATCATTTTGCGGGCGCAGGTAATGGAAGAGGTGCATCAAATGCTCCGGCTATTCATACAACGTTTGGCGGAGTTGGGGGTAGTAATAGCTCTCGGTCTCCTGCGTTCGGGAAACCTTCTTCTGCTGGCAGCTCTCCTGCGACCACGTTCGGTGGCGCCACCGATAAGAGACGACAGACTACGCCAAAGTTTGGTTCAGACGCATCCGCGGGTTTTGGAAATTCAGACAAGATGATTTCCATGGAGGCGCGAATGAGTGGTGCGAAGAAATCGCCATTTCAGAAAGGAAAACAAGCTGGTGTGTCGGGAGAACGCGATGCTAACCCCTTCGATGGACAACAATCTAAGTCAGGTCGAAACTTTCCTGCTGGAGGAGAAGCCTTTGGTTCTACTAAGGCGCCTAAGGTAAGCCCTACAAATGACAAGCATGGGAAGCAGCGACAATCTCGGCCGAAGAAGAAAACGCCGAGTACGAGCGACGAAGAAACTTCCTATGCCCCCATGCCTTCCGCGGCCTCCACCGAAGAAAGCAGCAAAGCGGAACTTTCAGCGGCTACGAATCTAAATGGACTTTGCGTTGACATGTGTAGCCCAGCAGAGCGAGAGCTGCACATTCGGGTGGATGAGCTGAGTGTCTTCGAGAAGTGTTTCCCCAACCAGCCAGGAACTGAACGTGAGAGGATTATTAAGCGCTTCCAGCGCAGCTCAGCTGATCATAAGCTGGATATTCCGGAGGAAATCCGCCCTCCTGGAGTTCTTCGACGCACTCAACTTTACATCGAGCAGGAAATTATGGACTTGGATCAGTGTGGCGAGGATCCACGTTTTCAACAGCCCCGAGTTCCGGGCCCGATCGAGTTGTATAACTTCTGCTGGGATCGTTTTCGAATGATTCGAAAAGACTTCGTGTTGCAGAATTACCGCGGCGCTGGAGGACGTGTACACCCCATCGCTCTTGACATCCACGAGCGCATTGCGCGATACCACGTGCTCAGTGAACACGAACTCATCGAGACACCAAGTTTTGTGGCGCAGCAGAATATGGAGCAACTCGGCCAAACTCTCAAGTCGCTCAACGAGTTGTATGACGAAAGTCGCAAGGTTGGAGACCCCGCGTACTTGAGTCCATTTGAGGCAGAATGTCGTGCGTACTTTATCCTGTGTGCACTGGACAATGGCCGCGGTATGGATGTGCTGAAGTATGTTAAGGTTCTCCCGCATCATATCTTGGAGAGCCCACACATCAAGTTCGCGATGCGTGTGTTTGTTGCTCGGCACACGGGTGATTACTTCCAGTTTTTCTCGCTGCTTCGTCAAGCAACCTACCTCCAGTCATGTTTACTGTTTCGGTACATCCCCAATGCCCGGTCATCAGCTCTGCTTCGCATGAACCGGGCTTATCGTAGCCAGGTGTATCCATTAGAGGATTTGGTTGAATTGCTGTGCTTTGATGACATGGAGCACGCCTATTCAGTGTGCCAAGAGCATAGCTTGAGGATAGCAGGCAGGCCTGGAACTGGTGATGACAGCGCAGTGATTGTAAAGTTCGGTGGCGATTTCGAGACAGGTACATTTTGGGTACTTAGGCTTGCAAATGGTGGCATCTGTTCTTATGGTTATATGATGCAGATGCGCAACTACGGCGGAACAATACACCCCAGAAGATTCGAAGTTCCAAGATTTACGTTGGAATGAAGCAAGGGTACGCAGTATTTAGTTTTGTGCCTGCGGATAGTCTCCGTATTTATTTATTTTATATGCGCAGCAACTATCTTCGGCGAGACATCTGCCGCGGTGTGACCGAATACGCACGCGATGAATACCCAGCTCTTAGTAAGCTGATTCAAGACTCTGAGCGAGAGGAGCAAACAAGGCTGTATCCGAATCGACCTGCGTATGAGGACGACTACTCTTATTTTGTTGATTACAATGGCGGAGTACCAGCGGCGCCTCCAGCAAATGCTCCACCGACCCCGTCAAACACCTCTGCGAGCTTCGGAAATACTCAGTACCAGCCTGGAGAGACCGGTCAGAAAAGGCACGATCTCGATGTGATTGCGCAGAGAAAATGGGAGCTTGAACAGAAGAAGCAAGCTATGCTGGAGCGGATGCGAGAACTAGAGAAAGCGAAGGAAGAAAAGGTGCGCCAAGATCAAGCTAAGAAGGCTGCGGTGGAGAAAGCAGCTCAAAGTGAAGAACAAGCGAAAAGGGAAGCTGCTGCTCGCGCTCTAGCTGAAAAACAGGCCGAGAAAGCAAAGCGGCAGCAAGATGAACTCGAAGCTCAGGTACGGGAACAAAAGAAGAAACGTGAACTCGAAGAGCAGCGCAGACGTGCCGAAGAAGCTGCGCGCGAGGCAGAACGGAAAAAGCTTGAAGCACTGCAGCGAGCAGAAGCTCTTAGGATAAAGGCTGCTGAGGAAGAACGACGCCGGCAAGAAGAGAAACGGCAAGAAGAAATCCGGCGGAAGGCGGCACAAGAGCTTGAGCGACATCGTCAGCAAGAGTTAGCGGAGGCACGAGCTCGCCAGGAACGCGAGGCACTGCTTGAAGCGCAGCGACAAGCGCAGTTGGCGAAAGAGCGGGCCGAAAGAAAGCGGGTGCGTCGCGCCGAAAAGCAAAGACTCGCCGTCCTGAAACTGAGATTGCATCTCTGGCAGAAGTACGTTCAAGTTTCACGTACCGGTCCTGGCCCAGTTGTCATCGATGCAACAAAACTTCGGCGTGTGCGACCTCATCAAAAGGCAAAAGACAGTGTACAGTGGCTGTTCAGAGGAACCAATGTTGTGTCTATTGGAACGAAGCGACTAAAGCCAGCATTTAGGTCGGAAGGGGACTCACCGCTTTCGGACACAGAAGTATCGTCACTTTGGAGCTCCGACGACATTCTAGTAGTGGTTGGCGCTCCTCTTCGGCTTGTGAATCCTGGTGCAGCATCAATCGCGTGGAAATTGGTGATAGCGGATCTTCTCGATGGAGCTTCGTCGTCATTTGGCTTATGGTGTGCGGTCAAGACTGGAACACAAGATGCTACGACACCCCAGCACGACTGCCATCGCATTTTTCAGTCGAACCATGGCGTGGCTGTGTGCTGTCGGTATCTTGATTCGACGTTTACTCAGAGAAACGGTGATGAGGCACAGAGAGAGAAGCTCGCTGCAACGTCCGCGGTCCTACTTCCCGTTGATCTGAGTACATTACTGCAAGCAGGCAATTCTTTCAGCTGGGAGCAGCGCGTGGGAGACTTGCTATCATCCCTGAGACCAGGGTGTCGCGTGAGTGTGCTTGTGTTGGGGTTTGCTTCGTCCGAAATCGGGCCCTTGCTATCTCTCGTCACGAGTACGCTCGAGAGCTGTGCCGAACGAGTGCAAAGCAGATTTGCCTCGCAGGTTGCCGACGTTGTCGTTGAGTTTGTGAGCGCTGGTGAGCTTCTTCCCCAGAAGTTCAGGCAAGTGGTTGCCAAAATTGCATCCCTGTCTCCTCCCGTTCATCATCTGAAGAGCGTTGGTCTGAGAGAACTGCTGGAAGGTAGTGTCAAGGCAATGATGAACCAGTACGAGTCGTCAGTGGGTATTCAGAGCCAAATTTGTGCGGTTTTCCCGCGCGTACGTGAAGACATTTTGTCGTCTGGCGTAATGGATCTGGCGTATCCGCCACCTGAGCTGCAGTCTGTCGTCGTGGACCCCCCTGACGGTTGGAACTCACAAGAGAAGCGGCATGAGATCAGGACGGTTCTGACAGCGCTAGAAGTGACGTACATCGTAGTCGAGCCCTCCACTGTACAGCGCGACCAGTTCTGCGACGTCTACTTCAACAAGATCGTGGACTTCGTCGATCGGTTGTTCCGATCGTATCCGGCCTCCACTGCAGTGTCGACGTACGAACTCAAGAAGCGGATTTACAGTTTACTGCTCCCGGTGCATGAACGTCTGATGCAGAGTGTGGACGGAAGCACGAATCAAGGCACTGCGCAGGAGGCGGACGTGTTGTTACCTTGGCGAAAGATCTTTGAGGAGATCTATGAGACCTTCTTCGAGACTCTGAGCGACATTGCCATCTACTACCCGGCGGACTGGCAAGGGTTCGGATCAAGCGTTGCCAGTCTTCTGGATGCTGTACACTCTTCAGCGCCGACGCAGCTCCTAGTCTCAAACCAGCATCCCAAGCGCGACGGAGCGGCCACGAAGCAACCACCCGTGAAGGTTTCCGTGCAGAGCATTAGGCGAAGCTTTGGGAACAAGTCTGCAGGCTCAAGTCTGAGCCTAATAGATGATCCGCTGCAGAAGTACCGCGCCGTGGGCGAGATGAAGCGTCTCCGCGTCGAGATCGAGAAGGAGCGCGCCGCCTCATCGCAGTTCCAGCGCATGCTTCGCCAGGCGCTCAATCAGTGGGACAACTAGACGTGCAGCAATGTGTCCGATTTCATCGATCAAGTGTACAGGTAGAGCGACAAAGAATGATAAAACACGAAATGTAGCTTGTGCATGCTGTCAACATGGCAAATGACAAAGTGAACGTTTCAGACGTTATCTTAGCATACCCTTGCAGATCGGTTCATATTCATTTACATCAAAGCACCCTGTGATCAAAGTTGAGAGCTAGCACTGTACTGACACTGAGAAGTTCCACTGTTGCGCCCAGAAGCTACACATTTTCTCACTCATGCGGTTGTGCGAGCTGCCGAGTGACCTGCTGTCAGCGACGCTGCAGTTCGCGGACCACACGTCGCTGCTACGTCTGGAGGCTGTGGATCGCCGCGTGCGGGACACCATCGTGGGCTGCGGTGCGTGCTCGATTGGCTCCTTAACTTGCGTCATCTTCTTCTGACTCGGATCCCGTGTCTGACAGACACGTGGCAGCTTCTGGCGCGGCGTATGGCGTTGTACGCAATTGACTGTCACGCCAGAAGCTCCGCGGACTGGAAGCGACTGGCGCTGCTGGCTCGGAGCCCCGTGGGCGAAGAACTCTCGCTGCTGCGTCGAGTGCGAGGTGCTGCCTGGTGCAGAGAGAAGGAGGGGTGGGTAGAGAATCTGAGTATTTTGTTGCTGGCAGAGTGCTCGTCAGTGGACCACACGAACGAATCGGCGGAGAATACGCTTACGAAGTCGCACTGCGGCGTTGGTGTGGCGCTGCTGGCCAATACGGTGGTTGTGGACGACCCGTTGGCGTTCGAAGCCATCGCCAAGAGGCTGCAGCTCGAGTGCGGCTGTGCGAGAGGCCGTCCGTGCTACTGGAGCAGGTGAAACGAGTGATAGATCGAGAAGATGGGAGTTTGCTGAAGCTCATTGGTGTTTGTGTTGCGCCAGTGCCTCGACGTGGGGATACGCGACCACGGATTATCTCGACTACACGCTATGGGAAAACTCCATGGTGAACAGCGTGCAGATCGTCCCGTACAGAGTCTTCTGGTACCCCGGCAGCCCGACGTACTCACCCAAGCGGCTATCGTTCGCGCTGTACGAGCTGGAAGAAGACGGAGAGATGGGCTCTTTGGTCTACGAGTCCATGGTGTTCAGTATTGTCAAGGACATGAAGGTGCGAGCGCACTATCCTACAGGTAGCTGGATATGGCAACTGAAATGCTTACAACTGCCTACTGTAGATGCAAACGTTCGAGCTGCCTTCCCGAGTGTTTCTGGCTCGAGGTGTCCTGCGAGTGAATCTGTTCGGCCGACAGGAGGATATTGGCCTGGACGTCGCCCGATGGATGCACGAGAACAACCTGCCTCCGTACTATACGTGCTTGAGTTATGTTGGGGTCACTGGGCTCCTCGAGTCCGGGACACAGCTTGAGTAAATAACTTCGGGATATATGTTTAGTTTTAGTGGTTACTTTTCCTCGGTCGGGCGTTGCTACGGGCTCTTCACATTGCTGATTGCTCCAAGAAGTCGCTAATAATGCAGTATGATGGCGGCAACAACGCGCGTGGATACGAAGGCGCTGCTGTGATGGATACCAAGTCGAGTTCGAGAGGGCTGGAGAAGCAGCCGCAGCAGTCACCCGTGATTGAGTTGGAGCACACCATTGGCTTCTCCGCCTTGCCAAACGCAATTCACTATCACCCTGCAGGCCGAGACTACGTGTATCCCGCTGGTGGTTCGGTGCTGCTTACATCCTTCCAAGACGCGCACAGTCAGCTTTTCTTGCGTGGTCATGAGGGCAACGTGACCTGCATCGCCATGTCTCCATCGGGGAGAATTCTAGCCTCGGGCGAGCGCGGCAGACGTGCAGATATCCTGGTGTGGGATTATTCAGCCCGGAGGTTAGCTTTTAGACTGTCTGAGCACGACACAGGTATCGCTGCACTTGCCTTCTCGGATGATGAGCGACTGTTATGCTCTGTTGGCGTTCCTGAGGACGGGCCCCGGCTGTACATTTGGGACGTTTTGACAGGCAATATTTGTGCCACGCACCAGAAGATGTCGAACATCGTCACAGCGGTTGCATTTGGAGGCATGGCGCGTGACGTGAAGCGCCGTGACACTTCCAACTACCAATTTGCTACAGTCGGGCACCGATTGCTGCAGATTTGGGTCCTCAATCCAGTCACGGGTGAGCTCATGCCGCACAAAATCGAGCAGACGCTCGTTCGTGATTACACCTGCGTGCAGTTTTCTCCTGACCGCGAGACCCTCATTGCTGGCAGTTCTAGTGGCGATTTCTGCGTGGTCAGTGTGAAAACGCGGCAACTATTTAAGGTCGTTCCGGCCTGTTCCTGCGGCGTGAACTCCATTCTGTACTTCGATGGTGGTATTCTTGTAGGTGGCGGAGATGGCAGCGTCTTGCACTACGGACACGACTTCGTGGATACCTGCCACGTTGGACTGGACAGCGGCGTCGTCGGTATAGCTCTGAATGCAGCACAGAATGAGGCTGTGGCTGGCACCCAAGCCGGGGGGATTTACTCCGTGCATCTTGCGTTCGGCACTTCCCAACGAAGTCTCCAGGCTAGATTGCTGTCCGAAAACCACTCAGGCGCTGTCGTGCAGATAGCGTACGCACCAGACGTGTCCGACCGCTTCGCCACAATCTCTCGAGACTGCACTATTCGAGTATGGGATGCCTCCGACTACTCTGTGGCAACCCGTTGCATGGTTGGTGATGCTGGAGTACCGACATGTCTCCAGTACTCGCTAGACGTGCTTCTTTCAGGTTGGACTGATGGTTGCATCCGGTCTCATAGCAGTGACTCTGGCGACCTGGCCTGGTCCATTGATAATGCCCATACAGGTGGAGTCACGGCGCTTGTCCTGAGTCACAACCAGCGCTTCATCGTGTCTGCGGGAGTTGGAGGTGAAGTACGTGTGTGGGATATTCGCAAGCGCGACTTGGTTGCACATCTCAAAGAGCACTCGATGACAGTCACGAGTCTGGCGCTGTATCGCGACGATCTGCACGTGATCTCTTGCAGTCGAGACCGCAGTTTGCTCTGCTGGGATCTGCGCAACGAACGCAGAATTTCTAGTCACATCCAGCGCATGGGCGGGATCAACACCGTGGCGCTGTCTGCTGACCAACGCCTAGTTTTGAGTGCTGGCCAGGAAAAACGTATATCTTACTGGGACTTGCGCATCGACACTCCTGTGACCGTGATCCAGAAGGCCCACGACGAAGAAGCAACTTGCATCGCTGTAGCGCACAATCTCGAAGTGTTTGCCACCGGTGGGAATGACCGACTCGTGAAAGTCTGGGACTTCAACACCAACCAGTTGATCATGGACGGCGTAGGCCACTCGGGCAATGTCCGCGGCCTCGCCTTCAGCCCAGATGATCGTCAGCTTATCTCTGTAGGTGATGACGGTTGCGTTTTTGTCTGGAACCTGTACACAGAGCACTAAACACCATTAATATCTTCAACATGCCTTTCATATTTGCCATTTCTATTGAGTAACAATAAACCCGGCGTCAGATAACACCTTCTAGTGCTGTTCGTGCTCCTTCAAGTAGCTGTAGAGCAGCTGGACGCCAAAGCCCGTAGCTCCCTTGGGGAAGTATGACTTGGCAGAGCTGTAGTTTGACGGTCCAGCAATGTCAAGGTGAGCCCAATCCACGCCCTCGTAAACAAACTGCTGCAGGAAAGCAGCAGCCGTGGAGGCGCCTCCGTAGCGGACACGACCGGTGCTGCGGGAGTCCGACTGGGTACCCTTAAGCGCGGCGGTGTGCTCAGGGAGGATCGGCAGGCGCCAGCAACGCTCGTGGCACTCCGTGCCAGTCTCCTGCAGCTTCTTGGCCAGGTCATCCGAGTTGGAGAACAGACCAGCGCAGTGCTCACCCAGAGCGATCATGCACGCACCAGTCAGAGTAGCCACGTCGATAACCTTCTTGGGCTTGTACTCCTTCTGAACGTACGACATCGCGTCACCAAGGACCAGGCGTCCCTCAGCATCGGTGTTGTTGTTCTCCACAGTGATACCCTTGTGCGACTTGACAATCGTAAGTGGCTTCACGGCCTTTGATCCGATGGCATTCTCGGCCAGAGCAAGTGCGCAGACGATGTTCACCTTCAGACCCTGGCGCGAAGCGGCACGGACAGCTCCCAGCACAGCAGCCGAGCCACACATGTCGGTGTGCATGTCTTCAATAGCACCCGTAGGCTTGAGGTTCAGCCCTCCCGTGTCGAACGTGATACCCTTGCCCACCAGCGCAATTTTCTCGTCCGATCCGGGGTTGCCACGGTACTCGAGGATAACGAGACGAGGAGGGCAGATGCCAGCTTGACCCACGCTCAGGAACATATTCATCCCTTCTTTTTCCAGATCCTCCTGCTGCAGCACACGAACGGACATGTTGGGGAGCTCGGCCGAAGCACGTGCCACGTCCTCCATGAACGCCGGGTTTACGATGTGCGAGCGCTCATTGCCTGAAACACACCAACGTCAGCCCAAACCTACAACGTAACCAACTAACATTCTGTACGCACCCAGGTTGCGCGCAAAGATGGTCTCTTCGCCCACCGTCGCCTGCTCCGCCACATTCTGCAACGTCACTCAACCGTCAGTCGTCCATAATACCACAAAAAAATTCCAGCAATCACTTGACCTTCTGGAACTCAGCCGACGCGTCCAAGTAGATCTTCTCCAGTGGCAGCCGCAGTTTGCTGTCTCCGTAGACGTCCTTGGCGTCCGTCAGGTACCGGTCGAATTGGTAGTTGGACAGCATCGAGGCCTGGGAAAGCAGCTCCACTACTCGGGCAGCATCCATCTTTCCGCCCTCCAGACTGGGCACCTGCAGCACGACGCTCGTGGCGCGCTTGGCCTTGAGCGCGCTCAGGGCGCCGTGCGTAGCGTCCCTCAGCACGTTGGGCGTCACCTTCTCAGCGTCTCCGAGGCCCACAAGCAGCACGCGCGGGGTCTGGAGAGTGGCGTCGTCCTCGTTTGGGTACAGGAACATTCTCTCGAGCGGTTTGGCACGGAAGTCGCCCAGCGCAGCGGCGGACACGGGGAACGGCAGCGACTTCTGCACGTCGGACGCGGCAGCACGAGTCACGAACACGACACGCGTGCAGGGTGCAGTGGAGCTCTTGGACAGCAGCGACAATTGGCTCTGCACGCGCTGCTGCACCATGCGGGTCGCCGCCGACGAGGAGAAGCGACGCAGCATGACGGTAGCTGCTGGAAATGTGAGGTGATGGCGCATTGACATGACCTGTGGTTTATGATATCTTCAAGTATCGATATGGACAGGTCTGGCCAGTTTAACCCCCCATTCCCCGATGTCAGAGGGTACGACAAGAGGTTATTATCGTTTTTCACAAAGTGTAAGATATCGGATAGTG
>AWVV02001387.1:0-10715 GCA_000500205.2 Phytophthora lateralis | reverse complement strand
TTGTGCGCCTCCACCTTCATGCTCCAGAAAAGGTCGAAACCGATCTGGTTTGGATTCTTGATGGCTCGCTCGATCAGCATCATGGCCAAGGGGGAAACGTGGTGGTTCTCAAACTTGATTGCCTGTACAAGCTGAGGCAGAAAGTAGCTGAAAGTCGTATCCGCCATCTGGCTTAGCTTCTGCACCGCGAACGAACGCACACCTTCGTGTGCAAATTCTCCATTCAAGAACTCGATGTAAGCCGCTTGGTGGTCAGGTACTGACCAGCGAGGAAGCAACTTCAAAGCCTCTTCACATTCATCTCGATCATCCCAGTGAACACAGGAGAGGATCCGCGGAAGGGCTGCGGGGATATCGATGAATTCTTCACGGTGCATCCACAGTTGCTCCTTCTGGTACGGGCTGAATCGATACAGCGGGTCCAACAAAATAAGCTTGCGCAGCTCATTCAGCTCAGACTCACGCTGAGTAGAGCTGTGCCCACTACAACGAGAAGTTGAATCACGTCGATCTTGAGCAATACTTTCCAAAATGTTTCGGCCATCGAGTTGATCGTTACTCTCATCTGCACGAGGGCTTTCCGCGGGGACCGAAAGGCTGGCGCTTGATTCTTCGAAGCTTCCATTGTTGCTACCAAAGTCGTTGATGCTGGAGTCGCCCTTCGCAACCGTCGAAATTGCTAGCATCCATTCTTCTCGGTCTTGCTTTGTTTCAGCTGAAATAATGTAATCACGGGATGAACCCATCGGTCGCACTTTGAAGCACCAAGTCTGGCGAAGCTTGCGTGTGCCCTTATTCACAGGAGCTGTCGTAAACTTTTGGTTCATGTCGTCTGCAGTTGTCACCGAGCAGTTACGCAGAGTAATCAGCTTACGAGGAGCAGTCTCATCGTCAGCGTAACTAAGCGTACAAGTGCTCTGGTCGACAACAAACCAACGACGGCGCCAACGTGTCAAAGAAGAGAAGTTGCCCACTTTCTGAAGCCAACCTTCTTTGCGAAGCATCACGGATCGACTGCTCGTAATAATGCTGCGTCGATGAGAACGATCACTCGCTACTGATTCATCGTCATCGCTCCAGTCGAACTTGATCGGTGCATCGAACTTGGACAGCTCAACCTGGATCATGGGCTCATTAGGAAGCGTCACATGAGGCACTGGTCCCTGAACGCACGAGTGCAAATTGTTGTACATGTGTACATACTGCTGGCCCTGCGTGAGCGTATCATCCACATCAAATGCGTTCACACCCGTTACCAGCATTTTCTCCTCAGTAGCATCCATATTCGCGGCTGAATTACCAACAACCTTCTTCACGCCCAGAACCGTCAGCTGGACGCGCATGGTGCGCGTCACGTTGCAAATGTCAATATTAAACTTGTGCCACAGAGAATCTTCCCACTCAGCGTAGAGCAAATCGTTCCGTTGAGCCTTTAATCGAACATCGCTGGTGTCGATCACGGCGTTTTCGAGTAGTTGGCCACCATCGAACAGCTCAATGCGAACGATCACACTAGAGCTTGTCAGCGGGATCCGGCTCACAACGGCCTCTTCACTTGATCTCTTCCTCACGCACGTAGTACGGGGAATGTTCAAGACACGGCGAATACGGATAGCAAACGGCTGCTGAACAATCCCGGAAGGCAACGACGGATTGCGGTCCACTGATTGTCGTTCCCATTCATCACCCAGCGTCGTCATCTGCAACGAAGTCGACCGTTCACCATCGAACATATCGGCAAACTGGTTTACGATATTGTTCATCGATCCAGTGCTAACAGGAAGGTCCCTGCCTATGGTCAGATTCATCATAGCTGTCTCTTGGATCACTGACTCGTGGATCACCGTTAACCGAATCGTCTTCTTTGTCAGCAAACACTCACGCACGTGAACGTACTCGTTCAACACACGGAATCGGTCAATCATGTAGTCACGGTATCCTGTAATTTTCAATCGGTACTCTGCGGGGTTGTAGGGCCTCAACGGCGCAGCATCCAGAGCCTGCTCGTAGCAATTGAAAATGTGCTCCACAATCTGTCCAACCGTGTCACCTGTCGTAACAACCATTCGCACATCGGTAATGGCCTTCGCACTCACTTCCTGCAGCTGGAACATGCGCTTGTACGTAACGTGAACTGCGCTAAACTTCACCACGTCACAAAGTCCCTTCAACCACCGCTGGTACTCAGGTTCCGAATCCGCACAAATCGCCCACGTCCGCGCAGTGGTAACCAAAAGAATACCGTACGGCTCCGACTTGGACTCCATCGGCTGCAACGAGGACACTCTGTCCAGATCAATGCGTCCACGCTCCAGCGTCTTCTTCTCGTCGCGACTCAGCGGAATGCCGTTCTTTTCCGGCTTCTTCTTGAAGTACGCCAGCACGCTCCCATTGAGCTCCATGTACCGCTTCTTAAACGCCTTGTTCTTCTCTCCTTTCTTGCGGAGATAGCCTCCCATGTGGTTGCTCAAGTGCTGCGTCAAGGAGATGGGTTCGTCCGAAATGATCAAGTTGGCCGGAATCCTCGCCACCGTCTTGAGCGGCGTAATCAGAGCGAACTGGTTCTTCTGGTTGGAGTTGTGGGCAATCCAGTCGCCTTCCTCCACCTTAAACTCGGGCGTGTTGGCTCGCACCTCGAGCTCCGCCGGTGAGATCTCCTCGTGGGCGATTTTCAGCACTTTGCCCACCGCCGAGCGGAAGTACAGCGACTCCTTCGAGTGGTACAGGTCCGGCACGGGCTGCCAGCGCTTGTCGTCGCCCATCATGCTGCGTCCGACCTTGGCGTACGGGTTCAGTGCCTCGAACGAAGGCACGAGCGACACATCCACATTGCGGAAGCTCGCACCGCTCTCGTAGCTGTTGTACGCGGCCGAGATGAAGGACGACGCCGTGCTGCTGCGCATGGAGCTGGCGGAGCTGCCTCCCCCGTTCAGCACCGACTGCATCGACTGCCGCGGGTTCAGACTGAACATCTACTCGCACCGAAAAAGAAGTTAGTATTGCTGCATACTTAACGGTTAATACATGTAACAACTTCTTGACGTACTGTGGTCTTTTGCGCCGATAATCCCAAGCGGCTTTGCGTTGGGCGTCTGTGGGTTGGAGGAAGCACCGAGAAGCAGGCAGGGGCGCGCAGTGTCCTCCCTAGACACAAGACTGAGCTCTGTATGCGAGCTCCTCCAGGCGGGGGCTCTCTTCCGCGCTGTGTGGCTGGCGGATGGCGGGCCGGTCGCGTCAAATTTCCTTCTTCTTCCCCTCGCCCGCCTTCCTTCCCGCAACCTATCCCTTTACGCTAATTATTACCAAAACACAACGTAAATCCGCGACATAACCTGCGACAATGGATATCGATGCTAAAAACGAGCATCGGAAGTGACGGGGGTACCCTAGCATGTCACCCTTCATATCGGTGTTTCGAGCTTGAAAGGAAACGTGGGTTCACTTTTAAAAACCTGCCGATAATGCATACAGAAGCTTTGCGCGTACCTTTGACCTCGTAGGGATTTTTCGGGCGCGATCGGGACGATCTATCTCTCAGCGGTGATGCCTATAACCACCATCGATGGTGCGCACAGGATTGCTCGAATCTGAAGGCGCGCGACCCAGCTGCAAACATGGCCGCCAGCTGCGTGGCCATGATTGTGCCGTGACGCACCGAATACGTCACTAAAGTGAAAGTGGCATATTATATACACTTTTGTTGAAGCGTCGCGTGAGAATGGCCTCGGCGTCGAGCGCTCGCTGTCCGTCGCTGTGTCGGCGCAACGCGCTGTGGTGGAGCCAAACGTACGGCCACGATGAGGATGCCAGGCAACGACCCGAAGCTGCTGCAGTCGCGCCATCTGGCCGCGATGGCTTCTACCGCGCTATCCGCGACAACCGCGTAGATCAAGTGGAGCGCTTCGTAGCTGATAACCCTGCGGCTGTGTTCACCAAGGTGGGTGTGCTTCGCGTGAGGCTGAACCTGGACTCACATCTGCTCGTGTTTGTGGCGCTCCTTTGCTAGATTTTCGTAAGTGCCGTGCAAGAGAAATGAACAGGACAGTGGCAGCGATGCTTATTGGGGTGCTGTGCAGGGTAACAATCAGCGGACGGCTGTGTATGTCGCCAGCTTCTTCGGGCGGCACCAAATCGTCCGAGTTTTGCTGCGTCACGGCGCTGACAAGTACGTCACTCCCCTTGCGCTGCGAGTGTCCAGTTCGACCTTACCAACAACTAGCACTGCTGTAGGAACGTGCAATGCGATGGCATGCACCCCGTTGACGTGGCCGGCTTTGGATCGACCGACTCCGTCGACCGCATGAAGGTTCGCGCACTCCTGCAAGGTGGCAAATCGCTCCAATATCCTGCATCGTGCATTCTGTCCTAACGCTGCTTGGCGTGCGTGGCGTAGGCGATGCCTGCCCTCAAGTTGTCATTCGACTCGACGACAGCAAGAGCTCTTCTACTGCTGGCAGCGAAAATTGCCGGCTGCAGATCCACTTCAGTGAGGCCGTCGATGATTTCACCTTTGAAGACGTTGAGGCGAGCGACGGCTGCGAGGTCGTGGCCTTCTCCATGCTGCGTCGAGATCTGTTCCTCGTCACGGTACAGTTCGTCAGAGGCAGCAGCGCCAGTGTGGAGGTTCCTGCAGGCGTGGCGCGATCAGCAGGCGGCCGTTGTAACGCGGGATCTGGACCGTTCCAACTGCAGGTTTCCTCGCCACAATAGCACGTTCCCAGCTGGCCCCATCGCAATAAAGCAACCTTGGTTGGGTCGACCGCATTTCGACGAATGGCGTTGGTTTTTGCCCTATACCCGCTCAGCGGGAGGGGCGATATCTGCCTCCTTTCCGCTCGACCATCGGTTGTCACTCCTGGCAGGCGGGTAAGCCCTCCCGCCCGAGCCATCATACTCAACTCCATAGAATTCGCCGGATGGGTGGTCAAGCAGGGTTTCTGTTAATGCGTCTTTCGCGCGCTTCCTCCCGCGCAATGTGTTGCCGACTGATCGCCTCGTGAAAGAAAGCCGCCACCGTTCATTCGAGAAAGCCAGCAGAAGAAGCCCAACCTCCCCCAATATGAAGAAGTGCGTACGCTGGTCGACCGTCACCGTGTACGAGTTCGGCGTGGGCCTGGGTGGCAGCGCGGTGCCCAAGCACGGCGGCCCCTCCATCGGCCTGGCGCGTGAGCCGCTCTGTGTGTGGAGCACGCCCCTGGATGACACCGCCATGACGGAGCGTGACGACGACGAGACGGCGCCGTCGCCGTCGCCGTCGCCTCCCAAAGCTTGCAAGGGCACGAAGAATGACTCGTCCAAGCGGGCGCAACGACGCCGCAAGGTGCGCTGGCTCAAGCCCCTGGAGCGCGTGACCATGCTCACCAAGGCCGGCTGCAGCGAGAAGCGGATCTACCGCATGATGATGGAGTCGTCCGAGATCGCCATGTCCCGCCGTCTCACGCTCAGGGTGCTCGACATTTAGGCCCTTTGGGCTACTGTTTGGTGTCGACTGAGCGGATCATAGAGTTTGGAACGCGGAAGGACCTGGAAGCGGCCACGGGTGGCAAGTTGTAACATACCAATAATTTACAAGACGGAAGAGGAGTTTATTAAACACATTTTGCTGGTGGGTGTTGGAGAGGAAGAAGACCTGAACACCTATCGTCAGAAGATATTTTTGCGGTGTCGGTGGACCTTACGCTGCCTCCTAAGAATAGGAGGCTAATCGTGTCGCTACGGTCTGGGCACGTTAACGATGACGCTTCTAGTCGCTGCTTGTCAATCTGCACTTGAGCCTCAAGTGTCGGCATGTCGTTGTACACGCTCAAGCACTTGCTGAATGACTGCAGCACTCGGTTGTCGCGCACGAAATGCGCTTCCGAGAGGAAGCGCGAGACGCTGGAAGATGTCTGGCGAGCGTTCAACGACTGGATCGAGTCCCGCTTCAGCCAGGGCAAGGTACGACTCAATAGTGCTAGCTGGGTGCCCAAATCGTGCTCGTGTTGACCGTGTCCGCTGCAGGGTGTGCATATCGCGACGTTCGCGACGATCACGTGGGAGACCTTCACCAACGCGCGTAACCAGCCCAAGCTGCGACCCACTTTCTTCCTGTCCGACACTTTTGTCAAAACGTACGGGGTCTCGCAGAAGCGGCCACCGCTGCCCAACACCAATTTAGCGTCGCTCGAGGACATCAATTTCACCAAGATCGCCATCAGGTTCTCGCACAACCTCACCAAGGACCTCGTCTTCTGTGCCATTCGCGACATGGTGCAAAAGATTGGCATGGTCGCGAGCACGGGAGTGCCAATGTCGATAGCCTTCAACTTTGGTCGACTGATCGCCAAGAACCGATGCGTCTCGGTGCTCTTTGACCCTCTCAAATTCCCACAAGCGCTCGAAGATCAAATCACTCGCTCCATGATCAGCAGCCCGCCGTCGACATTGGGCAATCTGGATGATTTCGATATCTCGCCAGAAAACGTGGTCGACTATAGTGAAGCGTTTCCTCCTGCAGACAAGAACGAACGCCCAAAGCGAGCTGCTACCCTGAGCATTGTCTTTCCTGACGACGAGCAGGAAGCACTACCCACCAACCGCAGCGACCCTGAAAACATCATTGGCGCGGACGTTAGTATTGAGGACGAGCTGCAAATGTACGACGCGTTGCTCTCACCAGGTTCTTGTGCGGGCGAAAGCTCGTCAAAGCACCACGTAATGGAGTCCGCGTTCAAGCGGCACATTTCCAAGCTGGCAAATGACGTGGATCTCGAGGCGAAGTACGCGTTTGACTCACAGCTACAGCAAAAGCGCGACCTGGATATGATGGCGTTGGAGAACAAGATGCGGCGCATGTCCGCAGAGGACTTACAGCGCCATCTGCGCCTGCAAATGCAGCAGCATGAGGACGTACTGGCCAGCGAGAAATACGATCGAAGGTCAACAGACCCGAAGGCCAGCACGTTCTTCTCCGAAAGCGAGCGCGCGCGGCAGGGTTTCGACGACCAGCACTATCAGAAACGCGTGAAAGAGCAGCTTAAGCATCAGCTGCAGGACCAGATTTCCTGCAAGGAGCATGAACGCGTCAATATGAAGCAGAAGCTGCTGCAGGATGATCAAGTGTTTTTGCGGCGGGTCCGCAACGAGCTGGATGCAATCGAGAAAAAGCAGGTGCACGACCGCGAGGAGCTCCGAAAGGTCCTCACAGGCTCGTGGAACCGCGACAGCGGCATGAAGAAGCTCGTGGAGACGCGCAAGAAGCAGAAAGCGGCCGAGCGGATCCACCGCGAAGGTGTCTCCATCCTGGCGACCACACGCAACCACATCCCGAAACTCTCGAAGTCCATGACGCCGAGACCCTGCGCCTCGAGGCAAGACGACGACTACTCCGTGGGCTTCGACATCCGGTCGCTCTGCGGGGATTGATCGAGCACAGCACAAGCAAATAATACAAATGTGTGTTGGGAGCTCATTGTCAATGCGTTACGTACGGCCTCGTGCCACTTGGGACGCGGTCACCTGGGGTAACATCACGGATTTGCAACAACTTCAACTTGGACAAATGCATCGTACGCCGCCGCATTGCACACCATCGCGCAGTGTAATGCATCAAAACTGCGGGTAAAAAATAAATACATGTATCCTCACTTGGTGAAGTCTATTATTCATCGTCTGATGTGTATGCTGCTGCCAACAAGCAAGCTCGATCGCTTTGCACGGGTTTTCACCCAACAGCCCCTTCGTTGGCTACATATTTTTTTACTGTTTGGCCACCTCATTCCGCAACTTGCCACCCACCGCAGAAGAAGCGAGAGAAATCCTCCCCGTAAGCACGTCATTACGCGCGTCATGCAGGGTCGGGCGTCGGACGCGTCCCTCACGGCCTCGTACGCCTGCTACGAGGTCAGCAAGAGCTTCGATAACGTCGACACGTCGCTCGTGCCGAGCTTCGGTGCCATGAACCCGTTCGCGCAGGAAGGTCGGACTGCGGCGGGCCAACGCTGGCAGCCCGTGCCCGGGCTCTTCCACTCCAAGGAGTCGCTGTACTTCCGCGCGGCCGTGGGGCAGCTGCTGCAGCAGGCGCACACCGAGATCTCCCCCACGGACCTCGAAGTGCGCGCCAACACGCCCGAGTTCCGCGTGGAGGACGGCGACTGGGTAGCCCACAAGAAACAGCGCAAGTTCGCGCTGGACACGCCGCAGTTTCTCAACTGCGTGGCGCGCATCCCGGCCGCGCTCATCATCTCGCAGCATCAGGTGTCCCGCGCCGTCCCCACGACACTCGTGAGCGGGGTGCTCAGGAAGAGAGGCGTGGGCTTCAAAGCCTTCAAGAAGAGGTACATGGAGCTGGACGGCAGCATGCTGGCCTACTACAGGAAGAAGCCCGAGAAACACGGTATCCCGCTGAGTCGGGATGAGAAGAAAGGCTGCGAGAAAGGAAATATTGACTTGGATAAGGTGTCGTCCCTACAGCCCATGGACAATAAGTCGGAGCCCTTCGGCTTCCTGCTGGTCACCACGGCCAGAACGTGGGTGCTGGCGGCCGAGTCGGAGGTGGATTATCATCGCTGGGTCAAGGCCCTGTGTGGAGTGGTCAAATTCAGTGCGGTCCACGTCATGTACAAGAGGCAGTTCCAATTACGGGAGGTGAACGCCCAGGCTATTACGGACGTCAGGATGGCTGTGACGACTAGTGATACGGTGGGGGAGATCGTGGAGCACATTTTCAACTGCTACAAGCAGGCGTTGGATGCAGCTCCGCTGAAACCGTATGACCCCACTGAGTATCTGCTGAAGATCACGGGATATCGTGACTACATGATCGACCGCTATAGGATGCTGAACGAGTACGTGCACGTGCGAGAATGTTTGCTGACCAAGAAGACAATCCGACTTACAGTGGTGCACAAGTCGATCATTCGGGAGACAGCCATGATAAATCTCAGTATTCGCAACAATTTGCAGCTGTCAGGCGACCCAAGGGCGAGCATGAGCTCGAACCAACTGGATGAACTGTTGGAAACCGAACGTTCCACGTCGCTACAAATGACAACGCTCGGGGAGACTGAATGGGACCAGAATCAACCAAGTCGAATTGCACCTGTTCCAAGTGTAATGGTTCAGGAGCCTTTCGCGATTAGGATCCACCGCGTCCTCAACATCCCACGGACCACGTGTGTATTAAAACGAACGAGTGAAGCGGCTACTGTTACCCGGGTTGAGCTCGCCAGCGCTAGCGTTGTGGTTCGCATCGCACTCTTTGATGGTGGCCAGTTGCTCGAAAATGGTGTCGTGGATACGAGCGACGTCCGTCTCAAGGCCCAACGTAACGACTTGCTGTTTGTAGAATGGAGCAACCCTGTCTGGCACAAATTCAACATCGATATTTGCGAGGTGACGCGGACAATGCGCGTGGAATTGACAGTGATTGGTATTAAGAAAATTATTGGAGGCTCCAGATCGAACGGCCAAGAAGAAAAGATGCTTGTGACTGGAATCAATGCGTTCGAAGTGGATGGCATGCTAACACAAGGTCCGATTTACGCCCGCATGCACAATAACTTGCATTCCTGTGTACAAGGCCCCATACCGCACGTGGTGCTGCCGAACGAATCGTTGATCCATGTCGAGTTCAGCAAGTTTAGCGCCCCTGTCAAATTTGACTGGAGTGATACAGATATGCTTTCATCGAGCATTCGCCCTCATCGAGCTAGTATCGTCCAGAGCAGTCGGTCAAGCATGCTGCATAAAGAAGGTTGGCTTCGGAAGGTGGGGAACTATAAAAGCTTGACGCGTTGGCGGCGGCGCTGGTTCATCGTGGACCAGGGCACTTGCTCGCTGAGCTACGCCGATGACCAAACCGCGGCGCGTAAACAGATCTCGTTGAAAAGTTGCTCCGTCAGTACTGCTGACGATATGAACCAGACATTTACGACAGCACCCGTGAATAGCGGTACACGACGAGTACGTCAAACGTGGTGCTTTAAGGTGCGACCTATGAATTCTTCTCGAGAATATATCATGTCAGCGGACACAAAACAGTCTCGTGAGGCGTGGATGCTTGCGATTCAAACTGTTGGAGCCAATGGAACAATTTTCAGTGAAACTATCACTCTAGGTGAGACAAACAATGGCGAGGTGTTATTTTTCGAGGAAAGCCCACGCTCAAGCTATAGCAATGAACAACTCAACAGCCTGAGTGTTTCGTCATCTTCGTCGTTAAAACAGGGGCGTCGTCACTCCGACTCGTGCAGTAGTGACAGCTCCAATCAGCGCGACTCGTGTCTGAGAGATCTGCGCAAATTGATTTTGTTGGACCCGCTGTACCCGTTTAGCCCGTACCAAAAGTCCCAGCTGTGGACGTATCGCGAGGAGTTGACCGACATTTTCCCAGCATTGCCGCGAGTGCTGTCCTGTGTCCACTGGGACGACCTTGGAGAAACCGACGAGGCATTGGCATTGTTGCCGCGTTGGGCCGAGCCTGACCATCAAGCAGCTTACATCGAGCTTCTGAATGGTGAGTTTGCGCACGAAGGCGTTCGCACGTTCGCGATACAGAAGTTAAGTCAAATGGCTGATACGACTTTCAGCTACTTCTTACCACAGCTAGTTCAAGCCATTAAGTATGAAAACCATCACGCATCTCCTCTAGTAATGATGCTGATCGAGCGAGCCATCAAGAATCCAAACCAGATCGGTTTCGACCTTTTCTGGAGCATGAAGGTGGAGGCGCACAA